>JAGDQP010001491.1:4030-19441 GCA_022664845.1 Lepisma saccharinum
TTATAATCAAAGCAATCGTTTTGTTCTAGACTACTCCAATGCGCCCTGGTGTTTCATATATATATATCTTAATATATATATATATATCGTTTTATATTATTCAGACTTTTAGACTAATATAAAGTGGACTGGTCATATGTTGATTTCTCTAAACTGAGACATGATACAAATGCCCATTGTATTCATTGATATTGATTCTAATTTTCCTTAACTAGGACCTTAATTTAATTTATTTCAGATCTTTTATTTACCCACGCCTTTGCCAATTTAGAGCTTTAATAATAATAATCAAAGCAATGGTTTTATTATAGACAACTCCAAAGCGCCCTCGTGTCTAATCAAACGTTATTTTAAGAATTATCCAAAATAAAGAGGTAAAGTTACCTTCCTTCCAGACCATGAGGAACAAAACGGTGTATATAATATCTCTGTCTGAGTTGCAGTTGCTGAGATCTAAGGAGCACAGACAGACATACAGATGGACAACACTAATTGATTGAAAAGGACATGTCAGGTTTAGAATCGAGTCATAGTTTAACCACCGCTGTAGACTATAAGGAATCCAACGATGAATGTCTCACCTTTGCCGGACCTGTAGCTACCGAGTTCCAGGAGAAAGACAAATGGAGAATACTAAGCTATTGAAAAGCATCTGCCAGTTTTAGAGTCAAACTTACAGTTTCCTCTCTTCGAATCAGGTCATGAGGAATATTGTATGGTTTATCTCTTTCTCCCTTGTAGTTAATGACATCCGGTGGAGGACTGACAAACATACAGATTAAGAGTAATAAGCGATTGATAATGACCTGGCAGTTTTAAATAGTAAAGGTCAAAAGTTTTCCTACCCTTTCAGACTATGAAGAATCCAATAGTGTCAGGCAAATCTCTCTCCAGCTTGTAGTTACTGAGATCTTAGGAAATAAAAAATGGTGAATACTTAGAGACTGAAAAGGGTCCACTCGTCTAAAAGTCAAAGTAAAGCTTTTCCCACCCTTTCAAACCGCAAAGAATCCAATGATGTACCACTTGTAATGGCCCTGAGCCACCCCAAATTACACTATATAGTTTTATTGCTGCTTCGCCTCTGGCATGGGATTATCCGTTGAACTAAAAGGCAAAATTTAATATTATATTAGTATGACCCACCTATCTGTAGGTAGATCAAAAGATAGGAAAGGCGAGGTAATGCTGACCCACCTATCGGAAGATATGTCTACAAGGTGACGAATATTATGTACTACTGACCTACTTATCTGAAGATAGGTCAAAATGAGAAGAAAGTGATGCTCACCCACCTATTTGAAGATAGGTCAGCGAGGAGGAAGAATGGAATGCGACACATCTGCCAGAAGATAGGTCAACAAGTAGGAGTATCAGGATTTGTTTTGACCTACCTACCTGAAGATAGACTAAAAGAAAGAACCGATAAAGGAAACAAAAAGAATTAAGATAATTAAGATCTCAATGACGACCACTTATCTTAAGATAGTTCAATGAGAATACCAAAACAACCTATCCTTTATAGTCTTGATTAGATTCCAAGCTACCTGCCTTAAGATAACATGGTACCCTGTTTGGGCCGAAGTCCAAGGGAAAGTGAAGTTACATTGCATTACAGTTATTTATATACCCATCTTCGGGGAAGTTCGCTGATTATCACTGAGACAAGAATAGTTCCAAAGATAACAAATATGCAAATATCTTAATGCGCAAATGTCCTTTGTATACAGGATACACACACTCAATATAGAGGTTATATGGTTCAATATAAATATGTTGTTCTAAATCTTTGAATATACGTTCAAGTATTACGTATCCGAAAGCTTTATACATCAGGTAATGTTCAGCCAAAAAAAATAGATAATTCTTTGCATACATAATGTAATTGGAATAACCAAAATATGAGTTTATATAATTCGGTCCAAAGCGTATCATAGGTTACCAAAATACTAAACAAGGCTACGTGCATCGTGCAAGATACGAGTGACGTAACATACTTATATCTGTCTAACTTGTAGTTACTAAGATCTAGGAGAAAGACAAATGTAGAATACTAAGCAATTGAAAAAGACCTGCAGGTTTTAGGGTCAAAGACATAGTTTTCTCCATAGTTTCATTCTCTGTCGAATCCAAAAGTGTAAGCCACATTAAATTCGGATTTGTAGTAACTAAGACCTAAAGGGGACTGGTAAACATATTGATGGCGAATATTAAGCGATTGTAAAGGACATGCTAGCTTTAGAGTCATAGTTTTCTCCGCCGTTTCCGATCATTACAAATCCACCGGTGTACAGCTCTTCTCTGACGGGTTTGTAGTGGCTGACATCTTAGAGTAGGACCAATGGAGAATACTAAACAATTATAAAGGACCTATCAGTTTTAGAGTCAAAGTTCTAGTTTTCCGCACCTTCTCAGGACATGATGAATCCAGTGGTGTATGGCTAATCACTGTTGGGCTTATAGCTAATGGGATTTAGGAGTAGAGCAAATAGGGAATACTAAGCAATTTAAAAGGACCTGCCAGGTTTTGAATCAAAGTGATAGCGTGTCCAATTGTTTCAGCGCATGACGAATCCAATGGTGCATAGCTCATCTCTGTCTGACTCGTAGTTAGTGAGGTATAGGGGAGGGTACTAGAAAATATAGATGGAGAATACTAAGAGTTTGGAAAAGAGGTTTTAGAGACAAAGTTATAGTTTTCGCCATCGTTTCAGGAAATAATAAACCCAATAGTGTATGGCTCATCTTTGTCGGACTTCAGGTTTTTTTCTAGCTCATTTAAAGTGATTTTTTTGTCGAACGCGTTTTAAGAAGCTCTACATCTGAAATTTCACGTTTGATCTAAATGAAACCTTGATCAATCGACTCACAAGATTCGAAAAC
Source organism: Lepisma saccharinum (assembly GCA_022664845.1). NCBI lineage: Eukaryota > Metazoa > Arthropoda > Insecta > Zygentoma > Lepismatidae > Lepisma > Lepisma saccharinum. The sequence goes on from JAGDQP010001491.1 coordinate 6,914, forward strand.
ATGAAGAATCGTAGCTATTTAGATCTAGAAGTAGGCCAGATGGAGAATATTAATCGATTGAAAAGGACCTGCCAGTTCTAGAGTCAAGCTCATATTTTTCCCCACAGTTTCAGGACGTGATGAATCGAAAGGCATATGGCTCATCTCTATGTGACATGTTGTTACTGAGATCTAGGGGGTACAGGAAAAGTACAGACGGAGAACACTTGTCGGTTTTAGCGTTAAAGTTATAGTTCTCCCCATCGTTTCACACCATGACGAATGCAACGGAGTATGGGTCAATTCTGTCGGACCTGTAGTTACTGAGATCTACTGAAGGGGGCAGACAGACAAAAGAAACCCTGTATCTTCCCTTATTCACCGCCATTTGTACGGTTGCAATAATAATAATTTATATATAAAAGACTAGTTTTCTCTATTTGTTTACATTTTCTAAATTGTTCAGCGAGTTAGGGTGAACTAATGGTAGAAGACTTCTATGTTTTTAACATATTCTTATACCTGGCAGGGAAAAATGAACTACGGTGTTAAAATAAGTTGTTGTAGTTAAAACCAAGAAGAATGCCGTACAGGTTTGTGTTTCAGGTAACATGTTAAGTGAAATGAATACCAAATAGTATTTGTCCTACAGTTGACTGTATTTATCTCTCAGCAGCCATAACAGATACACAAAGGAATATTATTTTATTGATGGCTTTTCGACCGGAACATTCAAAATGATAACTAAACACTATCAACGGTTTCTGCATACGCATAACTAGTAGTAATAAGCAAAACGAAAAATTAAGATGTGATCAAGTTACTTAAGTACATACCAGGGGCAGAAACAGTTCTCTGTTAGGAAATATTGTTCTTGAAAACTGCTACTCAACAAGGAAAGGACAACGATGATGTTGCCGTTTCCGGTGTTTCAGTTAATGTCTCGGACCTCGGATAGTCTTTCGGAAGGTGAGAAGTTTGATTCACGTTGCTTACGATCGCAACTGAGACTGTCCAGCAAAGATTTTCTAGACATTGGTAAAGTTACGCTAAAATCTCAATCATGAACAAAGAGGTAGTGTCTAGCATACGAACACCAGATTAATTTACTTCTGATTTGTTTCGGAACAATAATCAATTACTTTGGGTGAATATTTTAAAAATATACACAGAATACAACAGCTCGTCCTGAGCCTGAGATGCCTAAAGGCCTTATTGAATAGAATACAGCGATATGCAACAATTCTGCATCCTTCGTCAATCAAAGAAGAAAGTCTAATTCCTCAGTTAAATATTCTGGAAATATTCGTTTAAACCAATAGCACAACAACGAATGCACTAACTCAAATGAAGTGCATTATACAAACATTTGCATTAATTAAGTCACACAGGCAACTTCAAACACATTCTGTGGCTCATGAATGTTTGTTTTCAATTAATCTGTTGATGATAAGCACTAAGGCAGATCAATGTAGGTAGAGCTTACATTCCAATGAATATAGCAATGCACGTTCTGACGCATTTGGTTTTGTGTATATTGTGAAATTTACATAAACTAAAAATATCTGATACATCACGGAACTTTCTCTTACGTTAATTGAATGTGCCATTTTTTTATTATAATGTTGAAACTTACTACTCAGAATTACGTGCTTGTTTCATTCAGATATGCTAATATTTTTCTCCATTAATGCAATATTTACTTAAGTACTTATTTTATATAATAATGGAGCCATGTGGTTGATCCATCCTAACCTTTAACCAGAACATACTGTTCTAACCATGGACGTAAGAATATAACAGGACTAGTAACAAGCAATTCACTCAATGTTATAAAAATGGGACGGCTGAGAGTGCAGTTTGTCATTCCAACATGGCGGATCGCGCATACTTCCTGGAAAGGAAGCAGACGATATTGTGAATGTGCAAATAAATATTAATTATCTAAATTTGTCCTTAACTACTAATTATTATAAAATAAGTGTTATTGCAATACACTTCCTTCTCAAGAGCAGTGATAATTCAAATCTTGAAACCTGATATTATTTCACTATTATTATTGAAGAAAAAACTTAAATATTGCTTATCTGTTTATCCTCACACGTACCTCTTGGTCGGCTTCATCAGACGCAACCTTCACATACCTTAAATTATTTCCCATAAATTAAAAAATTGTAATTAAAAGTGGCTGCTCAATTAACATTATTTCTTATGGCCAGTTGCAATGTTTTGGTCAATTCAACATGGCGGCAAGGCGCACTTCCGGCCCATAAATTTTGGCTTGTTACTAGTCCTTACGTCCATGGTTCTAACTTATAAGTTTGTAGACTAATTTCGACCTTTGTTCAATTGATATGATATATGTAGAGCACACAGGAAATGAACGTCATTTGTCCATGTTTGGAGAAATTGAGATAAGAGTGTCAGCAATTAGCTCTTTGAAGGGTCTTTTCAACAAGCTATCATTCATCTGCTACAATCAAATCTTCATTTGATTTTCTCATATAGGCAATGTTAAATCTAAACTTTTACAACGCTCTCTTGTAAAATGAATAAAATGGAGTATTGTGAACACAGTTGAAAGGATTTATATAATTTCAGGGGTATTTATGGATGATTACTGGAACTCTAGTCCGAAATTGGCATTTCTCTTATCCACGTGATGGTCCGACATGAGCCATACATCCATTCACTTATTCGTGTTGTTAGAGTATCAACTTTGAGATGAGGCTTCAAGAAACGACAATATATATTTAAATCTATTTATATATCAAACATGTTCATAATACAACGTACAAATATTAACATATCTGCATTCTGGTGATGAGACCAAATGAATTCTGTTTATAAACATATCACACATAATTGTCTGAAACTGATTAACTTTTTGTGGTTGTCACAATAGAACAGTTAACTTCGGTGCTGAGGACTGTGGGCTTCGGGTTAAATTGGAAGTTCTTAAGACTCAGTAGAAGTGTCCAGTGACTTCAGTCGACCATAAATGGTACAAAATATAACGAACCTATCCGAATTGAAATATTGTTTACTGTAATCACCTGTAGTTTTCATTAAAATTAATTATACCACCAGCATTATTTTTATCCTTGAAATCATAAGGATGTTATTGCCGTCACAATTTAGTTAAAAAGTGGTCAGTATAACTAAGAATACTTTATTACAGTTGATATATTACCGAACATGTTCTATCTGCTTATTCTGTCATTTTTCTTTTTGTACTTTTCAGTGTGTGTTCCTCCATTGGGAACCACTAAACCATAACGTGATTGCAGATTTATAAGCTGCCTTTTTTTACATTGTTTCCAAACATAACTAACAAATATATCCATTCACAATTTTGCTAATCATATGCAAAGAACGCAATGTCCATTTCAGATAAATCTTTTCTATAACGCATTACTTTTTCCCCATCAAATAACACTGCAAAACTACCTGATTTCCAACTTACAGACAATTTCTATTTTATAGGAAATGAGACATTAGCCCATTTTAAAGATATTAACGGAATAACAATTCAAGAATAGCCAGCATACAAAGATACGAAGAATCATAAATGACTCACTTTGATATGACATTTCATAAAAACACTCTTACTTTGCGAAATGTAGCTTCTCTAAAAAGCTTTTATTATGCATTATTTCACGTCGCTTTCACTCTTCTTAATTAAATCTTCTAGATATTGAAAACCTGTTTTCATCAATACCTTCTTCGGAAATGTTTTTCCATTACAATTTCACTTCTCTTTTAGCCAACACCAGAATGCAAACAAATTTATTAAAAGTGCTGGATAAATATATCATCTGTCATCTTCAAAACAATTTGAATTTTCTTGTATATATATCAAACAATGCGGTACGTTTTGCAGACAGAAGAGACTTTTTTCTGTCTTTCTCGCTTATAAAATTAATGTGAAGATGCATAATTGAAAAGCATTACTAGACACTTCACTTTACTTTTCAAGATCAATTTATCCCAAAGAGCTGATGGATGGATGGAATTTTAACGCGTAATACGACGAATGTGAATTTGGAGGATGTCCTTGAAAACTAGTAAGTAAACCTTAAATGAATTTATTTTATCTATAATGTTAATAACATAACTTAGAAGGATTAATTTATTTGCTTAAATGCTTTCTGGGAGGATAATTCAAACTTGTGAAATCTTGATTTATTTTAATGTTTATAATTCTTTCTGGCTATCTCTAATATGGAAGAAATCCCAAAAATCGGCATAACAGATTCTGCTCGGTTACGCCGAAACTCATCGATTTATAATAACGAATAGTCGCGCTTATTATATTTTATTACTACACTGTTTGTGTATTCGTTTGTGTATTCATTTGTGTTTGAATGTTGGTTAACATGTCGGATTTTTCATCCAGACGTATAGCTCGATGATTTGGACCGTAAAGAGAATAAATGTGTAGAGTTCAGGAATGCGTTCATCTCTGTATTATTTTGTATCAGAATGGTGGTAAGAAGATTTTGTTTCTACAAATAGCAATACACTGAATGCTATAGAGGCATTGTAAATAGACGCACTACAATACTTCTGTGTTATGGAAGATTTAGGACTGTTGCTTGTTAGGTGGTAGTGTAACTACAACCAACAAAACGTGCAGATGTTTCTTCTTTTGACCGCGAAGAGAGTGTAAGAACCAAAAGGAGCACGCAGTCAATGCCTTTGCAATTTTATTTTGTAAGTAACTTGAATAACTGAGCTGAACTGAGGAGAAAGGTCAGCACCATTCTAATGGAGTGGCCACCGTAAACAGGTAGGACAGCTGACTCATAAGGGTGGTAAATATCCAAGAGAGTCATTCTGTGACGTTTGTGAAGATAGCACCCATCCAAAACCAATTAAGATGTAAATTATATGAATCGTTCGAGAGTTGTTAGGGAGGAATAGAGAGTACAATGTTTTCGTTAGGGAGTAAGTGATAAGCTAGATGGCGCAAGCAAATGTTGGGGGAAAACTTCACACAGCTCCCCCACACACCTATACAATTTCTGGTCGTTGTTGCGTCCAATCGTTAGACAGTTCTTAGTGAAGAATAGGGAGTACATTATTTTCGTTAGCGAGTGAAGGGTAATTTGGTGGCGGCACCAGCAAGTATGACGAATGTGTGAAGTTAGCCCCCATAGGAAACCAAATACTCAGTTTCGGGTCGGCGCTGTCTGCAATCGTTAGGGAGTCTTGAGGGAGGAATAGGGTGTACATTATTTTCTTTACGGACTGAAGGATAACTTGGTGATGGGGACAGTAAATATGACGGGTGTGTGAAATTAGCACCTCTAATGTGCCAAAACTATTCAATTAAGGGTCGACGTTGTCTGCAATCGTTAGGGAGTTGTTAGGATGAAATAGGGAGTATATTATTTTTAGAGAGTGAAGGAAAACTTGGTGACGGCGCCAGCACATATAGCAGATATGTGAAATTAGATCCCTAATTATTGAAGTTTAGATTGGCGTCGTCTGCAATCTTTAGGGAGTTTCAGGGACGGATAGCGAGTATATTAATTTCGTTTGGGAGTGAACGACAACATGGTGACGGAAACAACAAACATTGCCGATGTGTAAAGTTATATTTCCCTCAAAGGACCCCAATTATTCAATTTCGGGTCGGTGTTGTCTGGAATTGTCATTAACAGTATCCTCTATTTAAAGTTCATTTACTAAGGCATTCAAAAACAGACATGGTTCTTTTCCAAACAACACTTAAGACCATCTTTACTTACTTTTGCAGGTCTCTCTCAGCTTCTCAGACGCCTCTAAATACTAAATCATATTCGGGACGGGCGTAAGCCATAGTGCTGTTACCGCCCATACAAATCATTTATCTTATCTTATCTTACTTCCAAAGTGCAAAATCCTTGAAGGAGAAGAGGAGTTCCTCCACTAAAGATTTTGAAATCCTCAAGACCCCAACGTTGACTTTCTTAAGTGACCAAAATACTCGTATTTAATTTACTATTAGCAGAAAAATCAGACCGAAAATTTGACCCCCTGATCTACTATATACGAAAATTAAATTTTACAATGGTATTTTGGTAATTAATGACCACAGTCTTATATAATAAATTGTGAAGTTTAGAAACATTCCAATTAGAATTTGAACCCGCGCGAAAATACTATAAGAACTGAACAATACTACGACTTATACGGGTAACGATGTGAGAAACTCCTTCTCGTGCTGACGTCTCAAGGAAGCTAATGAAAAAACATACGGTGTAGAGGATCTACAGTGACAGAATTAAAACATGACTGGTCTATAAGACCAGCAATGAAATGAAAAAAAAAAAGAAGTTGAAGTGCGAGGAGACATCGATATTTATCAATATGAAATGTATTAAGATCTTCACGTATTATAAAATAGATCAGGGAGAATTAAAACTTAATATCTTAATGAACGAATACATTAATCTTAAATTCTGCATGACCTGTCTCTCGCTCGGACATCGGAATTCGTTCTATGCTTTTTGGATCATCCCAAAGTTTTGAAGCTATGTCATTGATCCTCTGAAATGATCGTCTCCGGAACAATCTAAGGAAACGCAACGTATAGTTAAAAGCGCATTGTACTCGTTACAACAAGGTTGATTCAACAATCACAGAAAATACCCACGTATCAGACAACAGGGCTTAACCATAGGTAAACTTGATTTTATATCGGCCAGTCTAGTAACTTTTGAGTTCGGCCCATCACGATTCGTCCATTTACAGCAAATTAAAATCCACAAACATCCATGCCCCTGCCGAGATTCGAACTGGAACCTTCGAATCGTTTGCTTAACACCTTAGACCGCACTGCTATCCCCTCGGCTGCTTATCCATATGCGACACAATAACTACGCCAATTGGGCTTCTATGATTTTCATAAGGCAACAGTATTTTTATGTCCCGCAATTTGATCTGCTACGGATACCAACATAGCCCAGTATCGAAAGAAATACTGTATGCCCTCAATGAGTGTTGGTAGCACGTATCTTACGATAATAGTACACTCAGCTAACAAAGATGTTATTCATATGATGAAGAAGACTTAAATCTAACACGTATAACTGCATTTAACTCTACTGTAAAAGTGGACAAGACAATATTATTGGGCATCCCCATCAATAACAAACGCGCGATCAACAGTTTCAGTTGATTTGGCTCCATTAGTGAATATATAGATACGATAATCAGTTACTGACTGCAAATCATAATACCATTTCTGAAACTCAATCATAAATGTCTAAGATATTTCCTTAAGGTGAACAGCGACAGATGAACGCGTGGACGATCAATAATCTACGGTAATGGTAAGTAGAAACGAAAACGACAGAAGTTTTAACTCTGCATTAGAATTCTCCGAAAGTTGAAGTGCTCGATTGCCGAGAGCTACTTATTTTCTTCTTGGCTGAACGAAAAAATACGGTAAAGACTGTAGACCTCTCATGAACCTCTTGCGGCCTTTTCATGTTCCTAACTCTCAAGACGAAGTTGTGAAAGAGTAAACACAAAGGTAGCTACAACTTCGGAGGCAGTTCTGAAAAAAATACAGAAACATGGCTTCCAGCAGATCGTTGATGAGCGGTAGCGACGTTTCGACAAATGCAAATCCTCCGTAGGGAATTATTTTTATAAAAAGAACACAAAGATGTTTAGTTCAAGTTATTTTATATTTTCTTTTGAGATTTCACATCAAACCTTTCGTAAACAGTGCTCTCACATCACAATATGCGCAACCAAAATAGTGGATATGTTTATTTTTTAGACAAATATTTATAGACAAACACTCACTAGTGGCAATACGTTCAAACATTTTCTAAATAACAACTATATACACCAAATTAAAATTACAACGATTGTGGTACCAGTGCTATGTAAAATAATTGCACTTTTTGTACGTTTTAACTGAAAAAATTAAATATGTAAGAACTAGTCTGTCGCACCTAAAAAACGGAACGTTAGGGGTAACCCATTAATTTTACAAACAATGAGCACATCCGTTCCTCCGATGTGTCGTTTAGCTTCCAGAGCCAAAAATGTTTTTAAAAAATATATATTCAAGAGGATGGCATGTGTTATGGTGCTAATTTCTCGCATTCACTTTTAATCGAAAAGAACGTCTTTTTCCCGGGAGGATTAAACATGGTTGTTTCAATGCTTTCTCATCTCTGATTGATATTGTGAGACAGTTTGTAGAAATATTCACATAGGTTAAGAGAGTTTCAATTAGTGTTTTTGGTAACCTAGGAAACATAAAGAAATTGGCAGCAAGGACAGTAGAACATGTTAGTTGTATTATGAAAATTTCTAATTATATCTAAATTCAAAATCACGAACTATCTTCTAAATAGTTCACTATTGCACAGCGAACAAGTATCAAACGACGCTTCAATCATTTTATCTTTATGTATTCACAGTCAGTCCATGCATTCTATGATTAAGCTAAAAAAGCAAATCTTTTCAGAAACATAACTTATTCTAGACTAGCTGTCAATTGTTACTGTACGGTCTATATGTTTCTGTATACGGTCTATAAATGTTTTCAAATGTGTATACTCTATTAGTCAGGGTTTCGTTCAGAGAAACCCCTGAAGTGAAAATTTCATACATCTCCTGGGGAGAATATGGCTTCATATATTACTTGTACTACTCCCTTGCAATGTTTTTGAGAAAGCTCTTTCGTTTCGGGGGGTAATATCTGAAAGAAACATTTATGTTGGTAACGGATATCAATGTTAAGGTATATCAATGTTAAATTTTTTGCAGATAGTTTAAACGGAAACGGTGAAGCAAATATTGCTGAAAGCAATAATTTAGTACTAGATGTTCCATAATTCAGAGACTTTTGCACGTTAACTGAAGTTAGAATAGTTCAAGGCGTGTTGTTGACAATCCCTTCGCAGTACTGTATTTCCTCGTCCTTCCATTGCACTTCGGCACCGACGACTTCATGTTTTCGCCTCCTGTTCCTCTTATTCTCCCCTTCTTTTACTCCTACTTGCAAAGAAAAATAATTAAGAGGAATTCAATTATCCTACGATGATTAAACAAGTATTTTTTTCAGGGGATTGCAACCTATTTCGTTTTCAGAGCTGATGAAAAAATGATAATTTCGAAGACTGTCTTAAGAATTTGACACTATCGTTAGAAACAAATTCCAAAATGCTCGATTGGCACTCCTACAAAAGATTTCTTAGGGTCTTTGTTTTGAATTTCCCAACAAATTGACAAAAAAGTTGTCTACTACCGCGTTCATTTAACAGTGTTGAAGGTTTTGTTGTTCTGTTCTTTTATACGGATTTCCTGACACAATTTATGTTAAAAGGTTTGTTATTTCTCTAGCGTCGTTTTAAATATTTGTTTAAATGTATTCTGTCACATGTTTTGTTTTTAACTGTTTCCGCCTTTAATTTATAGTTGCAATCATATGGTTTTGATCTCAGAGTTTTCGGAGTTTTCGTTACGAAAGCCGGGGAAACGGTTGATGAATATTTATGCATTTAGCCTTATTCCATTTTTACATACCTTCCTCACGTGCTTGGAAAATAATAACAAAAAAAACATGGATTTTTCTATCCGAAAATTAGAAAGAACAAAGGAACAGAACTTGTGGAACGCCACTGTTCTCTGCAACTGAAGTCTTCTTCATGTTTTCTCTCCTACCCTTTTCCACCTAACGTGTCACCCTCTTTAAAATGAAAATATTTAACAGAAATTTACTTATTTAAGTAATTAATTACTATTTTTTAAAAACACAAATAGTCTCATGGCATGCATAAATAGTTTCTCTATGACCATGGACAAGACGCATCTGCTCATGCGTAAAACTATCTGAGTGATGTATGAAGTAATTTTTACATGGTGAAAATAGGAATTTCAAGAAACGTAGAAACTAGCCCTAAAAGAACATACCAACAACTCAGTTTCATTTCCTCTGTTTTGAGTTTTATCAAGACACAGATACGAATAACTCATCACCAGTTGTTGACTTGGAGATGAACAAGTTATAGACTTCTGACTTTGAACAAATTTTGTGATATAATATAAAAATTTAAATAAAATTTAGAATAAATAGCGTAAAAGCCATTTATAGCCAAGAAAATCTGAAATTTGTAGTTATAATAAGACTTAAAAGAACTAGTATTCACGTGCAACTATTTTGAAATGAATGTTAAACAAAGCCTAGAATTTCCAACGAAAGACAAAATAGGTATTTTAAAACAGAGACACTCTTTAGTAGTAAAGAAATAGGGGAATCAACGGTGAATGAACATATGAGTCCAAGGGCAATAGTCCATTCATTTTCAAGTGACTGGTGTACTGAACAAAGCAATAATAATTATTGCCGGAGGATTCGATTAAAATGAAAATAAATTAACTTTAACAAAGAAGGCATTTTTTTGTTTAAATCCAATTTATCCCTTTGTTTCGCCTGCATAAATGTCAGGCAACTAGGTTGAATGGAACATCACTAACAAAAATCAGAGACCATTCAGTTTCTAAAAATATTCAAGCAGATTTAGCCATTTTCTCCACTATTATGCAGTTCCACAATCTGAATTTCAGTAATAGTCACAATGTGTACCGGCATAATATTAGAGAAAAAATCTAAATATTATTTGCTTGAATTTTTTCTAGGCACGTTAGTCACGTTCCTCTCAACCTTACTTTTCCCAGGAAACAGGCCGAAAATTTTTAACAGTGAAAACAATTATCAAGAATGTATCAACAAAGATCAACAATGAATCACAATTGAGGTGGTGTGTGTAAAATGAGTAGAAAGGCGAAGGTGTAGGTCTACCGACCCGAAACATACGTCGCTATCCCCCAATCCTCCAAAGGGCGTCGCCTTAGGTAACCTTCCTATCATTCGCGAAGAAGCCTTTGGAGTGCTCGCACCGTTTGGGCAAAGAGTATTCCTTCCGTTCAAAGTTCATACATATTTGCTGTAGTCAATTCGGGGTCGGATCTGACCCAACCTCACCATTTATGTCTCAATATTTTTATAATAATTTCATGTTTCCAGTTTTCTCTATCATTTTCTTTCGATAAACTTCAATAAATTAGTCCCTACTTCTGACGAGATAACAGCTTTACCATAAAGGCAGAAGAAGGAAGTGTCAAATGCCGAAATTGATGTACAGATAAATGAAAATGTCTCAGAGGACAAGATGTTGTCTAACAGTAACAATTCTGTGAAAGTTTTTCTTTGTTATGCTCAGGGATTTATTGAGTTGGGAGATGAAGATGTTCTGAGTCCAGAGAGAGTAGATTATAATGAGATTAACTTCGATCTGGATAAGGATCGTGCAACAATATGAAATGATAAGCTAATGCTTTCCAAATTTGCAAAAGTAATTAAATTACCTCAAAACGACACTAACATAAAATGAAAAAATCAAGTCTCTATTTTGTACGATTCTATGCAAGAATGAGTGCAAAATGTCAAGACTAGTTAATACATGTTCATGAGCATATTTATGCTACTAAATGCATTTTTTCTGTTGATAAATGAGAGCGAATCAGCTGGGTCGCATCCGACGCAAATTTACCATTTATTCGCCTTACTGATGAAGAGCTAAAGCATATCCCTATGTGTCCTTTTGACGTAGGTCTTCTCAATTAACAGCAAGAAGTAACAATTGAGGGAGGAAAGTGGAAAAACGGCGTGTTCCTCAAAATTTGCAATATATGCATTTTAATTTCTAGTACATTGCTCTGTCTCCTGATAAAATGTCATGGTGGATAAGTATACGGAACGGACTGTACTGACATGAAAGAGGAAGGGAGCAAAAAAAGTTCGGATGATTTGTGTTGAAAAATGACGTATCCTCTTTCAGGGCTAAGTAGGTAGGGAAAGATGGGATATACCATTTTTGCACCAAGCCCCTCAATTGCAATGATGTAAGGAGTTTTCTAAAAATATTTCTTAACAGATAATGTTTCTGTAGGCAAAAATCCGGTGGAGGAGGGTGAAACTCATCAGGAAGTCTCTAAATAAAAATTTATTCTGCATTTGTCAATCTTGCTTTTCTTACTTTTTATATAATTGCTATCTACTGGTGAGACGAAGATTCTGATGTACAATTGAAGGTAGAATATTTTTTGTTCTAAATGTCTCATTTATTATCTTGTGCATGAGCTTGAAGTCATTCAATTTACGTCATCCATTTCATTTTGAGTAGCTTGAATATTGAGTAATTTGGCAGGTTTGTAAGTTCTGAATCTCTCCAATTTTAAGAATTTTAGGGATTAGCTCAAGATCGTTGCTGGATATCGGCAACTTTCGTAGCTTCATTAAAATTTTTAACGAAATATGATGAAATTCACCGCTGATCTATTTTCTTAAGATTACTGCCCATTTGGAAAATAATCAAAAGTTTCATATTTACGTCGTAATGTCTCTGAAGAATAGCCTAAACTTGAAAAGAAATTGACGAAGTACCGAAGTACGGTACTTATCTAGTAAATGTTTATCGATATAACTGTAAAATGTTCCATATGTTATGAAATATAAAATAAAATGGAACATTTTAC
>JAGDQP010001491.1:19841-72192 GCA_022664845.1 Lepisma saccharinum
TATATATATATATATATATATATATATATATATATATATATATATATAAACACATTTTTAAAAGCACTTTTTTGAACAATTCGTAATAAAAAGTAAAATATAATTTTGTTTCTGCATGACTAAGAAGTATGTTTGTATGTAATTTTGTTTGTCCATTAGTAGCTAGACTAGGTTCTGAAGCGAGATGTCTCTGAAAAAAGGGGTTCATAACATGGTCATGGTGAAGTCCAGAGGGCTAGATTGAGTTTACTTGGTTTGTTTTATATATAGACTTGTTGGGCCAATAACGATGTGCGTTATTTCATGAAATCGACTTGATTCGATGAGTGTGTCTTTTATTACATCTCAGGATTGCAAGAATAGTGTCAAAACAATTTTACAAAAGGAGGAAAAGAAGTTTCGTGTTACTTAAGGAGCTATATGCAAATTCCATCTAACACTTATGCCATCTACCGGCTACCGATGTAGATAGACTTGTGGCACTTTTGTCAAAGAAGGGGAATGATACTCTAATATTTTTGATCAAAAAACAAACGAAAATTAAGTTGAACACTTTGCTCGAAAACGTACATTTTAAATATGTTGATTCTAAGAGAAATTGCAAACCCTCTTTAATATATTTTCCAAGAATTGCCGCCAATTGATAAAATAGGCATGTAGGCTAGACCCTCGAAGTATATATACAAAGTGTACGCAACAAGTATAAGAACCGCCAAAGACTGTTAAAATATTTAGACTTAGCGGCAAGTAATAAAAGAAGACAACAAACAGCTTACAAGAGTCAATACCAGCCTTTACGTAAATATCAGTACCAGTATTGGAGTTTTAATCCGTTTATTGCTTCATACTTAGCATGTTTCGCTCAGTACCTGGAAGTGCCTTTCTTATGAGTTTCTTTCTGTGAGGATCTTAACCTTAGGCCTAAATAAAGCTTAATTAGTATTTTACTTAATTGTTGTCTATTATGAGCTCCTGCGTAGTCATGTGGTTACCGCACTCGCCTTCTGTGACAGGGCTCCTGGGTTCGATTTCCGGTGAGACCTTCATTTCTTAGTAACGTTTCGATTGCCTATACCCAGATTGCGTGTATGGGTTGGTTTCAGGAAGGACATCCGGTCGTAAAACATCTGCCAAAACAAAACTCTGTGGAATACACTGTCCCCATCACACACATGGGAAAACCAGCAGACAAACACACTTAATTATATTCTATTAGACCGTATTGATCCGTTATCTCCGGTACATTATTGTGATGAAAATCATTGTAACATTGATTTATAAACATAGCTTATCTAGTTGATTTTGAAGTAATAATACGTAGAGATAGCATTATTTTCTGACAGTGTGCGAAGAGAGAGTCCAATGAAGTGACTATACTGGGAATGTCACAAAATCGTCTTTAGGATGTTCCTTCATGTTCAGGAGCAAATGAAAATCGCATAGCGTCATATCCGGCAAATAAAGAGGTGTGTATCATCCCCCTGGTTATTAAATACAGCCTTCATGTGATGTGAGTTATGGCACCTGACATTGTCGTAAGTAATATGGATTTATCTTTTGAACGATAAATGAGAAAGTTATAACGAAATGTCCCCTTTAAAATTACCATGAAAAGACATGGAAAAAATTTAAACAGTATTAAATCCAGCATCATCCAGATTGCACATACACGCATACGGTACTGTCCCTTTCTAATTTAAATTTTTATTATCTCCTCATTGTTATACAAGTAATAAAAACTGCGAAGATATACCTCATTGTGACCATAAAACACTGATAGAGAACAACTTTCCGTTAATGTCTCCTACAATAACGTGAAGCGAATAACAATGGTGGAGTGCAGTTCCTTAAACATATGTAACTTTCAACATAAAACCTGGTAACTGAGAGCTTTCATAAATTGTACATTACACATTCCTAGAGCGTTCTCTTATGTCAGTGATGAGATTAAAATTAACACATGAAATGCAGTAAAGCGCTTTACACTGGTTCTTCCATAGTAACGATTTAAAAGTACCAGGTTTCCCCCCTCCCAATTTTCAGCTACGAATAAGAAATCACACCGATCATCACCGATATACCAAAATATTGAACGATATCAATATTCCAAAATACCAAACAATATAAAAATATCGAAAAACAATTATATTGAGCAATATAGAAGTAGGAAGGGGGCACCTTTCAACACGTTGTTTGGCATATTTAACTTTGGTTCCTCACACTCAGAGTATTTGTTCAGAGAGATAAATAACATATGTAAAACGTTTTGGCAAACTCTATTTTTATATATATATGGGCCAGTCTAGTAACTTTAGATTTCGCCCGTCACGATTCACCCTTTAGCTGTTAAAAACCACACCCATGTCCCTGCCGGGACTCGAACCCGGGACCTTCAAGTCAATGGCCTACCGCCGCAGACCGCTCGGCCACCCGGCCGGCTAAATGACATATGGATTGGAACATATGCAGCTCGCCGAAGAAAATGACGTACTTCATTGTCACCTTAAAGCAAGGACAGGAACTGGGTGGCTATCGTTCCAAGGTGCCCCCTAGGGGGTAGGTTTGAACAAGGATGGGACAGCTTTGAACTCATCTTTAATTTTATTACAAAATTATTTAATTTCTTAGTAAATGCTTCTAGATAAATATACGGAAACAGAAGAAAGTAAACTAAAGTTTTACTAGCCATACAAAGAATATAAATTACGCAGTTTTTAATAAACGTTGAACTAACTTGCTTGCTTGTTTTTTGTATTGGGGTTATGAGGATTGCATAAAGGCCATTAGGCCATAAGAACCATTGGGCCATAAGAATCATTAGGCTTGCATAAACTTTGAACTCGTACAAATTTTGTTAAAAGTTTTACACATAGCCTAATTGAAGTGCTTTACACTGTTGATATGTTGCAAACTAATTTTTCTTCTCATCAGTAAGTTTTAGTTGTAGGGACATAAGCTGCTTCCGTGTTCAAATCTACCCCACTCTTTTTGTTCAGAGCTGCCCCAGTACGTCCAATTACGCACATTTTGTTATTATGGAAGAAGAAGAAGGGTTATCAGAAAGCAACAAGGACAGTTTAATCGCGAAGGAGTATAGTTACTTCGTAAGTTAACATGGAAAGATATGCTACAGTTCTCTTCTCTCCAGAAGCTTACAATCTCTGAGATGAAAAACTTTGGTAAACTTTATTTTTATATGGGCCAGTCTAGTAACTTTAGACTTCGGCCCATCACGATTCGCCTTAGTTGTTAACATCCACACCCATGCCCCTGCCGGGACTCGAACCGGGACCTTCGAGCCGATGGCCTACCGCCGCGACCGCTCTCTATCTCTGAGATGAACTTTTACTTTGGTACCCGCAAATTACATCAAGTACCATACTTCGCCAGGTAACGTACAAAAATTGTGAAAACAAATGACAGCTGTGTGGCATGATATTTGCAATTTATAAATGTTGGACAAAAAACAATTCGTTTTATAAATTAAAAGTTGTCTCCACTGTTCTAAGGTGCCCCCCCGTTCAAATGGGTCCCCTTCCCCTACTCATGGATGCATTTATTTAGGGGGTTGACCTGGACCCCCACACCGAAATTCCGGTGAATATGCAAAAAATAGTATAATTTTAGGCGTAATTATCTATATTTAGGGTTGTAATCCTTTTCCACAAGAACCTTGTGTTAGGTAAATCTTGAAATTAATACAGAAAATTTGACAACCGCCGCGAGCGGGATTCAAACCCGGATCTCCCAGTTGCCGGTCGAGTATGCTGTCCATTTCACCAGCGCGCCACGTTAACTCTCTGTGTATATAGACTACTCCTCACATCTTAACAACCTTCCAGCCCCAGTATCTGGTTACGAAGTCAAGACACCCCATACATTTCAAGATTTTTATTGAGGAATTTGTTCTGCAGCCGTGCAGCTCGAAATAATATATGTAATTCCTTTTTTCACAAGAACCTTGTGTTGGGTAAACATCGAAATTAATACAGAAAAATTGACAACTACCCGGTCGGCAGCAAATGGGTGCAAATGCCAGTCTTTTAACCTTGCCAGTGTAATAGTATAGTAGATATTTTGTACAATGATAATAATAATATAGTGTATACACGAAATAAGCAATGAAATATTGGTGATCTCAAATAAGAAAAGAATAAAAATGAGGTTGACATGAGAAAGAAAAAGTTGATCATTCATATTACAGAATACTATACTGATAACAAACATTAACGCCCAGACTCATTTCGAAATCAAGAAAGAGCACGCATCTTGATAAATTATTGTGCTGTAATCAGATATTTTGAATTTATTTTTTAAGGCCTTTAGGCAACTCAGGCTCAGACCAGTTTGATGATAATGGAAAGATTGGTGGAATGAAGAAAGTGGGAGGAAACGGGAGAACCCCAAGAAAACCCATGCACACGATGTTTGTTCACCACAAAGCTCACATGGCACGAGGAGAGTTGAAACCTACGAACCCAAGCACCAGAGGTGAGCGCTCTAACAATTGAGCCACCGCGGTCCTCTCTAATCAGGTACTGTTTGGGCCTTTCCTAATAATGAAAACACAGTTGCTGTAGCTTTTCCGACTTCACATGGAGTCAATTAACAAAGTCAATAACGCAACGGCAGTTTTGACGATGGGATAAAAGCTAGCAGAAAAATGCATTTCAGCAACATTTTGATGTAATTCGAAAACTGCTCAGTAGGGATGGCCAGATCCGGATCCAAAAGGAACCGGATATCCGAAACTTGGAACTCCGGGGTTTCGGATATCCGTTCAAATGGATTCGTCTGATTTGAGTCGCAGATTCAAAGACCCAGAATTCAGATTTCGTTATTATGATGCATCGGAAACTGCGATGGTAAATTATGAAAGACCTTCCCCATCCTCTGCCTACCTCATCCCGGCCCGAGCAAAAGAATGAAATAAAGAAAGGAAAGAGAGAGAGAGAATTTAATTTTTGAATGTTATTTATGGCCTTTAGGCATCTAAGGCTCAGACTGCGATAGGGGAGGGGAAAGGATTCGGGAAGGTGTCGGCCAGGGCCTATGTTAAAGATGCCACCCCGGCATTTGCCTTGTGTGAAACCTCAGTCAAGGATGGTCGAACGCTGGGATCGAACTCACAGTCTCCCGAACCCTACGCCAACGCTCAACTACTGAGCTACGGCGGCTCGGTGAGAGAAAGAGAGAGAGAGACAGCTTTGTCTCTCCCTTTCCCTTTCCTTGTTCTTCCTTATCTTCCGGCGAGGGAGAGAGACTGGGAGAGAGAGAGAAAGAGAAGAGTAGAGAGAGAAAGAAAGAGAGAAGCTGGGATAAGGTAAGGTAGGCAGAGCATGGGGAAGGTATTGGCCAGAGCTTTCATAATTTACATGAATAAAGCCAGTTTAATTCAATGTATCTGAAACTCGAAAAATATATTTTATTGAAATAGTTGTGTAGTTGATAGTTATTGTTTTTTGAAGTTAGTTGATAGGAACATTTTTCACGACTATTTTTTTTAAAATACATGCTTTATTTCTCAAAAGCAAATTACGTAATCTGGAAAATGAGTTTCGTACTTTTTATCTTGCTGCATGCTTAAAAGGGAAGAG
Organism: Lepisma saccharinum; assembly: GCA_022664845.1. Classification (NCBI taxonomy): domain Eukaryota; kingdom Metazoa; phylum Arthropoda; class Insecta; order Zygentoma; family Lepismatidae; genus Lepisma; species Lepisma saccharinum. Next base: position 25,439 of record JAGDQP010001491.1, read on the forward strand.
AGGAGAACATGTTTTTGTTCTTTCCTTCTAAGAGGGTAATGTTTATTACATAGTGATTTATAACCACGTCATAGAGCAAAGGGTAGTCACGGTTGGCGATGGGGAGGGCGGGGTTTGAAGAGAGAAGCAGATGCTGTCGATTATTTGTTTTCCTTTTGTCACTCCAATATATGTATTAGTAACAGACTATTATAGGACTGGTTTCAATGGCACTACTCTTGCAATTCATGTATAACTCCGCAATTTTTCTATCTTGCTATGATTCTGTTTTCCCTCTCTCTCCTCACAATACTCCAAAATGAAGAGTAAATGAAACCAAAATAAGACTTATCGTTTGCTAGCCGAAAAAATCCTCCAAAATACGTACGACAAGGTACCCACAAGCAGAAAAAATCAGAAAAAGTAAGGACATGTCAGGAACATCACGATGTATCAGGAGAAGTCAGGAAAATTATTAAATATGAGGTCAAAAGTCAGGAAAAAGTACAGAATCTACCGTTGCGTCAGGAAATTTACCCTCAGGGGCTCATATCCGTGTGAAGATGCCAGAACATTATTTTCACAAAGCTTTGGAACATATAGCCAAGACAAGCAGGGAATTACCAGAGTTGATGATTTCTATGCTTTACTTCTTTTAAACAACAACAACAAAACTCATCACTGTGGAAAGTGGTAGAGTCGAGTTTGACATTTTCACACGGAAATGCTACAGTTGAGGATGGGTTCTCTATCAACAACTCTGCTGTCATTGAAATCCAATGTGAACATACAATAATAGCACTGAGGAGAGTGCATGATGCTGTTATCAATTGCAAAGGAATCCATAGTATTGTCATCATAAGGAAAATGCTCATATATGCAAGTTCTGCTCAGCGGCGATATGAAGATTCTCTGAAAACACAGCGTAATGCTAAGGAAATAGAAGAGAATAATTCTGTAAAAAACGAAGATCATGATTGAAATAAAGAAACTGGAAGATGAGCAAAAGAAGTTGAGAGAAAAACCTGGAACGGAACAAGACGAACTTTCTAAGAAAATAAAACTTTTGCGGAAGTCGCAAAATTTACATCTGTTGATATTGTTGAAACTTCTGTTTTCGTTCTGGTGATATTGTTTAATTATTGTAATAATCTAATATTAGTTACTTATATTCATAGAATTTATTCATATGTATGTTGCAGTTGTTAGCATTTTCTTTGGCTTAACTTACATAACATGTTCATGACGAAAAAAATGAAAATTTGTGTTATTTTAATCAGTACCTTTGAAAATATTTTAGAAAAACCTTTGTTCCTGTAATTTTATTGTAAAAGAAGTAATAAAATCCTAAAATTTGCTACTCAGGTGAGAGATGGGGCTGGTGGAGGTTGAATGTAAAAGAAAACAAAATATTTTGCAAAAGTTAAAATTGGATAGTCTGAGAGTCAGGAATGTTTTAAAAGTCTGGTCAAGAAAAGTCAGGAAATGTCATGAAATTTAAGTTCACAAATTTTGTGGGCACCCTGTACGAATTAGAAAAGGCTATGATTATGTGTCAATGCCCCAGATATCCGAAACTCAGATCCGGGTTGTCATTATACGTCAAGTTTCGGAGCGGGTCTATGCTTGGGCCCCGGCCTGACCCAGTGACCCGATTTAGGTCTCGTCACCCGGAGAACAAATTAGAATATTTGATTATTTCCCTGCGTTTCAGAGGAGACCGAGATCGCAGGTGTTACCCTCATAGAGCACGAAAATTACGAAACTGGAGCTCATTATTCTCAGACCGGGTTAGTCGGGTCAAGTTTTAAACCGGATCACGAATGTCCTGGTCAGGGCGGGTCACCAAAACTTACCTGGTTTCAGCTCTGCCGTGCTACTTCCTCCATATAAGTTATTAGGATTATTTTCTTTTTCAGAATTTCAGAGGAATTCAGTATTTCAATATTCCGATATTGTTAACTATATTGAATCTGTTCGGTATTCCTCCAGCATGCCAGGTGACGTAAGCCCGACATCGGCATTTGGTCGGCGAAGCTCGGCCAACGAGCGGTCCGACGTCGGGTTTTGAAAAATCCCGAACAGAAGCCGACTTCGGCGGGCGGGTTTTGGGTACGGTTACGCTTCTATGCCGTCCCGACGGCGGCCTGGAAGGTGTCCCGACGACACCGACGGCGACTCGGAAAACGGCCCGACGAACAATCGCGACTTATGGAACGCGCCGACCAGGCACATATCAAGAATTTGGTTTTGGGAGGGGTTCAAGGGCTTCTGGAGGGTCTAAGTTGTGTCTGGGCATGAAATGTAGTATGAATAATTACACTTGAAGTTATACTATTTTTCCATGAAACTGTGAGTTTAGGGGGTCCGGACTCCCCGGACCCACCCCTAAATACTTTCCTGGCGCCGACCATTCCCCGACTACTCGTTGGTCGGGCCGCCGTCGGGGTTGGCATTTTTCTTGCTGGGTCGGTATATCGATATTTCGGTATTTTCGGTGTTATCGGTATTTTGATATTTCGGTATCATCGGTATTATCGGTATTTCAGTATATCGGTATTTTCGGTATTTTGATATTATCGGTTTTTCGATATTTCGGTATGGGTGATACCGAAGTTTCGGTATTCCAAAATACCGATACCGATTTCGGTATATCGATATTTATGACAGCCCTAGCTTATCCCATAAGGAATGAAGTATTTTTACACTCTGAGGAAAAAACATAACTTACTTGGAACACTACCGTCAGTCAGGAAAACAGTCTCCATCGGACTCCAGAACACCCTGCCACCTGTCAACCAGTTGTTGAACCCCTGCTGAAAGAAGTCACTAGTTTTGGAAGACGTTTCTCCAACGAAGTAGTCCGTAGGCTCTCAAGCTGCTGACAGTAGGCATCTGCATTAATGATCTGGTTACGCAGCAAGAGCTCAAAATAGATTATTCCATGGATATCCCATCAAACACTCAATATCACTTTGTAGGGGAGGAGGTCCTGTTTTGACAGAGTTCCTGCGCCCTCCTTCAGGTACCCACTGGCGTTTGCGTGTACTGTTATGGTAGAGTACCCATTTTCCATCCCCTGTGACTGTTCTGTCCAGAAATGGATCACGTCTGTAACGGGTCAGCAGGAAACTGCAGATGTCAACTCGCTGCTGTTTCTGTTGAAGCATTAACACATGGGGCACCCATTTTCCGAGTTTCGACACGTACCCAAGGTCTTGCAGATGACGATGAGCGGTAGAATCGGTGACATGGAGTTTGCTGGCCAGTTCTTCAATAGTTTGCATTGAATTGCCTCCACCACTGTTCGTAGATCATCGTTGTCCACCTGCACAGGTCTCCCTTCTAGTGGCTTATCGGTTAGGCTGCTGTGTTCATACCGAAACCTCTGGCAGTTTCGCAAGTCCATAGCACTCTGGGCATATACGGCATTGATGTTTCGTGCCGCTGCGCTGGCTGGATGTCCCTAGTGACATTCATACAGAATGACACTCTGTATGTTGTCTTGCGACACTGCCCTGACAATTATTTTTTATGTACTCTTGCCGAGCATCCCGCACTGTAAAAAGTGGAAACACGAAATGGATGAAAGTTACTCCGCTTTATGGAGAAACAAAAGTCGAAAATTAGCGTTTTGTTGTATTTACTCTTAAATGTGGGTATAGTGTAAGCCCTTTAGTAGAAAGACTGGTAACCTTAACTCCATTTTAAAGTTTAACATTTTCTTTGTAATGGCTTAACGTTAACTGAAAATTGGCTGAAACTGGCCAAAGTGTTTCGTCGGTGAACTTCAACTTATTTTACGCTTAAAATCCGGCGATTTTCTGATCGAAGTGTAAGCTAAACTTGCCGTTTTGAGCTTATGTACTTTTGTGGATGAAGTTTAAGCTTTGGTTGGATACTTCATAATCCAATAACAGGAGTAAAGTTACTTGATTGTAACTGAATGCCCCACCATTTTTAGTGTTTATGTTGCTTTTATACTGTGAACAGTAAACAGTTGACTGGTGGATCGAAAACGACATGATTGTATTGGCGGAAATAGAAATTAAGTTGGGTATAATTCTTTACACTAGCAAACGTATCTCTCTTTATTTTCTCCCGACGTTCCTCGTAGTAAAATCTACATGTTGATCATTAACCTCCTGCGCAGTAAAGTCCTAGCTATGAATATCACTCGGAAAGCCATAAACACCAATTGCATTTGTAGCTAAGTGGCGAGAGTATCTGATCAGTGTACTAGTGGACCCTGGATCGAAACCCGACCATCTGAACCTTTTTTTTTCTTTGCTTTGCTTTTTTTTAAATTTTAGATTTTAAAGGAACATTACATTTTCTTCTTTTCTACTTTCAAAAAAATGTCCTGCTTCAATGAAATATGTTGGAAAAGACATATATGCGCATTTTGAAATTTACAGAGAGTAAAACGTACAACCGAAAACTAGCTGAATGTAGGTTAATCCAAAAAGTGGAGGGAGCTCAGCTGCCTCCATTTTTTGGATGAACGTTGTGTCTCCAATTTCTACAGTGCGTAATTTATTCATCGAAAGGTGTCAACCCTACTCCATTTACAGTTTACGGCCTATAAAGTACTGGACATATGAATTTCTACTTATATTTTGAAAGTAGCGCTTCGTTGTAACAATCCAATTAATAAGAACATTGCGAGAACGTTCTTGATTCGCAAACAACTTCATTTGAGTACCTATCACATTGAATATCACCATATAATTAACATACTTTGGCGCCTCCAAATATTACACTCTACACATCCTCTTTTTTCCGCCCGGTCTAATACGACAGGTTGCGTTCAAACGTTAATCAGCGCTCACTCAACTATCGGTAACTTACAAGGAGATAGTATAACGAATTTTTTTCTTTAAAATTTTGCATGAAAAGTAAACTACAGCCATAATGTCACATTGTGTCTTACATACAAATGATGGGGTTCGAACTCAGTAGATGTAGCCTCTCTCGCTGAGCTCCGTGACGTAGATGGTACTCGAGGTAGGGAAAGAAATATGCAGCATTAACTGTGTTCCGTTGGAACAATTCGTGCAATATGCCTTTTAAAACCTTTGAAATCTTTGAATTTTGGTCCGTTTTAGTAACTTCAGAATTCGGTCCGTTATGTTGATTAACTGTTAACATTTTTAATCGACGAACATCAATGCCCCACACGGGATTCGAACCCAGAACTTTGGAGACGCTGTCTTGATGCATCAGATAGCACGTCTGCCTCGACTGGTTGGTAGTTATCTGGTATCGTATACTATCATCTTTCTGGATTATCTCACACCCACATTGAACTGTATTTATCTTTCTGGAAACAGTTTGATATGTGAAACAAGGTCACCATGGGTCTTCCTGAATCCTTTGTAACATTAACCCGTATTTCGGTCCGCATAAGACCTGACTTGTAACGAATTCACCCTATACTTAACATGTAAATATTGTTTAGGGCGATCACATGTTTACACAGTGGCTTTCACTGCTTTAGCACCAATTTGATGTCGGGTTGCTCAATTAGTACCTCAGCACATACACGAAAACCCTTATAAGCCATAAATTGTTAGTCATTTACTTGAGTCTCTATGAACAAGCGTTATGTAACAGAGTTGCCACAACAAAAAGTCACCCTCAGTAAATTTTTCTCTCATCTGTATCCTTAGATAGAAAACCAAAAGAGAATACCGAGTAATAAATATTCCACTTTCATATCATAATTCTATGGTGCGATAAACAGATATTCATATTTATCTCGCATTAAAGACTCAACAGACACGTAAATCGCAATATCTGTTTTCTTTAAACCCACAAGAAAATCCTATCATTTATTAGCTAGAAGGGATTGCTGAAAATTAAAATGAAAGAGGGGAAATATACTGAAAAAATATTTTTCCTTACTGCATTATTTATGTAGGAAAGTAGACTGAGGATGCTGGACACTTGTGGCAAATCCACCACAAATACATGTGAATTGTTTGAATAATCAAGCATTGTGTGTTTACATAAAGTTCCATTTAACAGTTTAAGCCTTGAGCTGAGTTGATTTAATTTACCCTTTTTCCCTCGCTTTGTAACAACTCATAACACATGTTTCACCTGATACAACAGAGACAGAATAATAATCTGGGAAATATATGTTTGTAATTTCAACATTTCATAATATTTATTTAGCACAATACAGCAGAAAACGAACAAAAAAATAGTAATCAGCGCTCAGTAGTTAAACCAGCCAACTTATGTCAACTTTTTCTGCGAAAAATCTCGTTTTCTCCTTCCCCTTCACTATCGTCTAGCAAAAATCAGCGAAAAAGCAATTCGTCCGGAACAGCAAAGATTTGTGACACGGCTCATTATACTTTAACAAACAGAAAAACTAATTAAAACATTGCAATTCCGAAGTTAATACCACTACTTTTTCAAGCTTTACTGCACAACTGAACATTGACAAGGATACAAACAAGCAACGAGATCGTTCTTTCATTTTCAACCAATCCGAATTCAGCACTAATTAAATTAAATTGAATTTTCTAGAATGCACGAATTAGCATAGATGGAATTAAAGAAAAAAACAAGAAGAAACAGTAAACAATAGATAAAGGAAAAAATAAAGTAAAGAACACAAAATGAGAACTTGAGTGCGGCGGGTGCTGAAAGGACAGAGGTAGAGAAGAAAGATTATACAATATGGAGAGGAAGAGGAAAAGGAAGAGAGAGATAATATATAGGACTTTTAAGAAAGCAAAACGTAGCAAAGGATATGAGGGGATAAAAGAGAAACTCACATTTTCCGAATAGAAAACAGAGATGTAGAAGTGATTTCTTATAATATTTTGTGCGAGCAATTCAAATGTGTAGATAGGTAGTTTTCAAAGGACTGCCCAATCTTTCTGATCAGTACAGATACTAATAATGTCTAATGGAACATTATAATTTTTAGACAGTGTTCGTATAATGGGTGGTACGTGTGCGGTTTCTGTCTCAAATACAGTGAAAGTTTACTGAACGGAGTAGTTCGGAGTTGATCTTAATATAACGAGAAGCCACGGTGGATCATACATCCTATTCCTGTCTATTAATATCAACTGAATATAGAAACAAATTAATTTTAAATACTTGTTCTATTTCTTTTTAACAGAAACTTCATGATTTTGAGCCAACACTTAAGTTATGAAAAGACTAAATATCAAAACAATAATGTTACTAAAATTAAAAATTAATTATATTTAATAAGTAAGATTTAAAAGTTAAAAAAAACATTAAAACTTCAAATTCGTCTCAAATAGTAATTTTGGTATAAACATAAGCTAAACCAGTAAGAAACATTTACGGTTACGTTAATAGTAGTAATACCCTTAAGGAGAACAGGATGTTTTCCGTTTTATTTGCATTTATTAATAAATCATTCTGTTTGAACCACGTACTCGAAAGCCTTAACTGTTTCTCCTTCTCAGTATATAAAACATCTGTATTGTTATTTACCTTTAGTATCGTCGTGTCATCGGCTTATAATACCGCTGTCACTTGCATAGAAGGAGGAAAGTCATTCAAATAGAGAACAATGGACCAAGGACTGAACCCTGTGGCACACCCCTGTTTACAGCCATTGATTTTAAAGTACTTTTATTCACTTTCACTACTTGTTTTCGATCCTTCAAGTAGGAGATTAACAAACAATATTTGTTAATAAGCTTTCAAACCCTGTTTGTTTTACACTTATTTCATGCTATGAAATACTATTGTAACACATCTCAATTAGAATACTAACCTTCCCAAAAGAACCCATTATGTTAAAAAAACAAGCTATACCTAAAGTAAATCTACACGTATATGCTGACACGAGGAATTGCCACTGTTTCGGCGAAAAGTCTAAAATAAAATAAAACACAAAAATTACCATTATTCCTCTAAGTTTATTAAACTGCGGGCTAGCATCACGCTAAGACAAATTCATTTGTTGTACTAATTCATTTGTTACCAAAAAGATGTGCAAGTGTATTCCCTACTACTTGTGATTTAAATATGTATAATTTACATTGTGTAAATTTAAAATCTACCTACAGAAATGAACTTGCCCTTATCGACAACGGGCCCTGTGTTACGTGCACACTAAGTCGAATATTATATAGTTAGTTTTATCTAAATCCAAACAATAAGGTATCAAACGAAAGTAAAGAAAATGGTAAACAAGTTAGAGCTGTGATTCCACTAATAATCGCGAAAGACCCGGACCCTTGATACCATTTTAGCTACACAAGCATTAATTTTTGTAAAATTGGCTGGCAACACTGACAACTGTAATGCTTAAGTACGGAAAAACCAGAGTACTTTTCTATTGTGTCGAATAATGTTTGTGTCAAGTTTGGTGCAGCTAGGTTTAACTGAATGAAAGCAATTTGAACAATAGTTTTTAAATAGGATGGCAAGAGTGAACTAGTGCACCAATTAAGTTGATTCCGATGGCTCTGTGCTAGTCTAACCAAGAAATTTCTTATAATACCTCAGCAACGTCTGAATACCTTGTGGATTATAAGTAAATTTTTGAACACGGGATGGCAATACTCACAACTGAGTTCTTGAACACGGGATGAATGCAAAGCATGTTGTTATTGAATCAAAGAATGTTTGTGTCAAGTTTGATGCTGCTATGTATAAACTAATTGAGGCATTTTTTTAAAAAAATATAGAAAATAGTTTGCCGATCCTGCAAAGTGTGTTGCTTGATGACGTAGACCCCCTCAGTGTTTTTGTATTGTGTCGAATAATATTTTTGCCAAGGTATAACTGAATGGAAGCAATATGAAAAATAGTTTTTCTAAATGGGTTGGCAACACTGAATTACTGCACCAATCAAGATAGGTCTGGCATCTCTGCGCTAGTCTAGCCAAGGATACCTAAAACATTTGTTTACATTTTCTAGTTCCTGATAGTTAATTGTTGGACACGGACGGACAAACACAGTGAGCGAGAATATAATGTTTTGCTATCAAGGAACCTAAAAACGCTCACTACCGCAAACCTTACCTAAACACTTAATAAAAAAAATGTATAGATTGAATTCCATTTCCATTATAAAGCATTTAAAATTGGGTTGGTATAAACGGAAAAGACTATCCGTTAAAGTCGAAAAACTATACGTAAATATTTCAGTCGATTCATAAGTTCACCACTTCTCTATGAAAACGTTTCACTAGTTCTAAAACTGAAATTGAAAAAAGGCACATATTGCCAAAGAACACCTTATGTGTCTACAAGCCTTAAAATTACTAACAAATTGAGTAAACACAATTATTAACTTATTCTTAACTGGTATTCCTACGAAATTGCACATTTTCTCTAAACACTTATCGTTAAAACCTTGTACATGGTGCAAAACTAAATTACATCTCTACTTGGACACCCGTTTCATTTTTAAATTTCGATTATTTGGGTAAAATTTATAATACAAACATAATTATTAAAGCCAAAATCATACAAATAATTTTACAATAATCTAAACAATCAGGTTGTAACGTCCCAGAGTAACCTAGATGATTCCATATGTAGATCCTTAAACACTCCGGCTAAGGCGTGGGATTTAGTATTTTGAACCTGAAAGGCAAGGTAAGATTAGTTTGAAATGACAGCCCTATCTAAGATAGCATGTAAAGGCAGTCGTCCGATCTTACGAAGTACTGCAGGTCTTAGTTTATCTAACTAAAGGAAAATGACGAAGGAAAGAAAACAAAAGCAACACAAGGAACCTTTTATTCCAGCTACTACTGCTCTATGGAGCATAGTAATTGTTTGGGCTGATGACCAAGAATAAGTGATCTTCTTTGTCATACAACTTCTTTTATACCCCTTTCTTGACGGGAGTGGTGCGCTTTTCACCAACAGAAAATAGTTCCACGTGTACAGATTCATATTTACAGAACATCATTAAAATAACAATTATATTTTAAAACAATCAAATTATTTATCTAATTATATAACATCAAAATATTCTTTATTTATTGTCTTCTTGGTTGTAATTAGTTTTGGCGCTAAAGTCTAAATATCCATGCGCCAGGTAAAATGTCCAATCCATTACACAATCTTATAATTCTATTATCATGTTGTCAAAAATAAATAATTAGTTCAGAATTTTTGAAAGTTATATAGAATTTGTGTATCCCAAAGCTTTATATGTTGCATAATCTTCTACAACAAAAATGAGTAAATTGTAATTTTAGATTATATTGCAACTAGTAATAAGATATTCAGAAATTCCAAAATGTGAGTTTCTACAACGATTTTGGGGGCTGACACATCTGACAAATATTATACAATGCAATGCGTCACAAAGTAATATATAACCGTATAATTAAAATCGTAAAATTACTTTTTGTAAGATTACATAAAAAAGTTCATACCTGATTAAAAGTAAAATATTTTTCTAGTGTAAATCAGTTAATACATTTTTTTCCTTTTATTTCTCTTTTCTAACTCAAACTAAATGTATTTTTCTCTTGCTATTGGCAAAGCCCAACTCAACAACTGAAAACCAAAAATCTTTCTTAGCACACGTATTGTTTTCTTACATTCTAAATTTGCTTATCGAAAATGTCAGCACTGTTGGTTTAGAAATAAAAAACTGTTTCTTGTTTCTTTCAAAATTAAATACTTAGGTAGTTATTTTAATGCACGTATTATATCAAAACGTCTTATCCTAGTAACTAACCAACAGATATTAACAGCTTTAAAATTACATTTATAAGCAAACTACAAAAAGTTAAATGTGATTAAATCTAGCAATTACCACTACCGTATCACATTTTTTCGGTAAAGCAAGCAATAGCTTGGTGCTGTAATGCATACAATCAGTAAACTTTAGCTACTTACATCACCAAACAACAAAATACACAAACAGCTACACGAAAATCACAAACACTCAATGACGATAGCTCACGACGCTAAAATAAAAACCGAAGTAAAATATTTGCAAGGTAAAATTAGCAATTTAAATAATAATAATAATAAAAGTGTGATATTAGCTCACACAATACAAATCATAAACCTTGTAAAATTAGTTTTGCAATACATATACGTAAAGGGTATCCAAATTAAATTTTACGAATAAAGATAACCCAAAGTGTTAATTTATTTTCTATAATAAAATAAAAACCCATTCTAAAGTAATTCCTTATCGTTGACAGTATCTTACTTACGTTTCAAAGCATAATACCACTATAACTGCGTTGTGTGGAACGAATTGTTTTATTGAGAATTTAGTGATTTCTAGAATAATTGATTTGTCATTATTGCAGTCCAAAAAACAGATGAAGTTCTATTTTGATATGATGGCTCGAGAGTCAAATCGCATACCAAATAAGACTATAGCACTCACTCCTATTTGTGAGTTCAGTAAAGCAGAACAGGAATTCTTACACCTCCTCGGCCATTGTCCAAGATATAAATATTGCAGAGAAAAATTGCTCAATATAATAAATAAAAGTAAATTAACTAAGCCAATTGCTTTAGAACAACTAATAGCTAAACCATCCAGTCAAATACCATATACAGGGTGGTAAGGTTACGGACCGACAAACTTCGGGAGGTGATAGTACAGTGAAAAATAAAGAAAAAAGTCCCAGGGGGGGGGGGGAAAATTCCGAGGTGTTACGGAGCTACAGCGTGCCGAAAGCATGGGAAAATGAACTTCAGAGAGGATTATTGAGAAGACGAAAAATCGGAGAGTAGGCCGTTAAGAGTAAATTAAAGGAAGTTACACCCAGGCTATCCAAAAATGCATTTTGGAAAATTCTACAAGCAGGCCGCAAGGGATTCCCCAAAGGAAGTAGGGGATTCCCAGAAAGTAATCCAAGTAAAGATGGGTCGAAAGGCCCACAAATGCCAACAGGTAACAATAATTCATTGCCGGCACATCGATATCTCAACGAGAATTAATGTTATGACCATTTTTATAAAATAATGCGTGGTTGCATATCAGACAGGGGGGATAATTAAAGACAGTCAACGAGCGTTTGGCTTATTTATTAGCAATGAGAGAAACTAGAAGTATCCAGTCGGATGGTGGTGAGTACGCATCTCAACAGATGCAGTGTAGTAAAAAAATCCTCGTTGGTCGAGTGGTTAGTGCTATCAGGCGTCCGTGATGTCACAGCAGTCTTGCATTGAAGCCCGCCTGGAAAAGAATCAGGTGTATGATTAAAGCGTAACAGCATGCAAATGATGGACGGAGGGTATTCGTTAATGCAGAGTCACGTTCGACTGGTTAGTAGAAAGAACGCAATCTAATACAGTAGCCAAAGAAGCAAGACATGGAAGAGGGAAAATAAATACGCGTGTGTACTAGACATCAGGTGGCAACCGATGCGAGGCAAAAAGTAGAAACTTTTCCATACGATGTTACAAGCTTAAATAGTTCAATCTGTATATTCTACACAAGAAAAATGCGTTAACGGACATAACGAATTCTAGCTGCGTCGTAAACGTCCAGAAATAACTTTGTAACTGGAGTTGTGGCCATTGCCGTCCGAATCAATGGGATAATGTAGTGAGTGTATGTAGCAATGTGTAGCTCAGTATGTTGTTGGAAGATACACTTGGCAATATCATAAAAAGATAAGTTAGGGGTGTTGGAATACATTAAGATCACAATGACTCGGACTGACCGAGAGGTTAGTGTGCGTGCTTCGTGTCCCGGTCACGAGTTCAACTTCCGTCCGAGACTCCTGAAAGCAGTCGTTCGGAGCCAACTTCACCACATATTGTAGGTTTCGTCCTTAGATGCGCACCAGCTCGTTTATAACTCGTATAACAATTCAATCAAGCACGAGACCCCAGGAGTGAATAGTATTTTGTCTGCTTCGCGTTGGAGCGGATTTCAGGACCTACACAGAAATGTGGATGATTATAGGCAATTCTAGCACATAAACTACGATACATGAATCAATCTAATGCATAATCACGGGAGAAGAGCGGAGAGGTGGGTAGCGACCACAGTCTTTAATTAATTGCTAGGTGACGAGACGATGATTTGGTATTGACACTCCATCACATACAAATAACGTCCTTATGACAAATCCTGTATTTTCAACTATAATCTGACCCTTTCCGTTCACACTCGCGCAACGGACAGAGTCGCAATCGCAATCGCAATCGCAATCGAATCTGCCCCCTTAACAAAAATACCATTGCTACGTGACACAGGCTAAAGAGCGTCAATACTCATACACGGGAGAATACACAATACAGCGTTCGTACAAACTAGCACGCAAAACATCCAATGTCCCACAGTCGAGTTCCAAATCAGAGTTGCTAGAATGTACAAATATCTTTTTTCGAGTATTCTACTATAGGTACATTTTACATTGCAATAGGTACATGTTCGTACGTTCCGACTCAGCTCGGATTCATCATTCTCTTGCACGTATTTTGTTTGCTTGTGTAGAATAGACAGATTGAACTATTTAAGCTTGTAACATCGTATGGAAAAGTTTCTACTTTTTGCCTCGCATCGGTTGCCACCTGATGTCTAGTACACACGCGTATTTATTTTCCCTCTTCCATGTCTTCCTTCTTTGGCTACTGTATTAGATTGCGTTCTTTCTACTAACCAGTCGAACGTGACTCTGCATTAACGAATACCCTCCGTCCATCATTTGCATGCTGTTACGCTTTAATCATACACCTGATTCTTTTCCAGGCGGGCTTCAATGCAAGACTGCTGTGACATCACGGACGCCTGATAGCACTGACCACTCGACCAACGAGGATTTTTTTACTACACTGCATCTGTTGAGATGCGTACTCACCACCATCCGACTGGATACTTCTAGTTTCTCTCATTGCTAATAAATAAGCCAAACGCTCGTTGACTGTCTTTAATTATCCCCCCTGTCTGATATGCAACCACGCATTATTTTATAAAAATGGTCATAACATTAATTCTCGTTGAGATATCGATGTGCCGGCAATGAATTATTGTTACCTGTTGGCAACTCATCCCATTTGTGGGCCTTTCGGCCCATCTTTACTTGGAAGACTTTCTGGGAATCCCCTACTTCCTTTGGGGAATCCCTTGCGCCCTGCTTGTAGAATTTTCCAAAATGCATTTTTGGATAGCCCGGGTGTAACTTCCTTTAATTTACTCTTAACGGCCTACTCTCCGATTTTTCGTCTTCTCAATAATCCTCTCTGAAGTTCATTTTCCCACGCATTCGGCACGCTGTAGCTCCGTAACACCTCGGAATTCCCCCCCCCCCCCCGTTGTCTGGGACTTTTTTCTTTATTTTTCACTATATTATCACCTCCCGAAGTTTGTCGGTCCGTAACCTTACCACCCTGTATAATCCACAATTATTGTAAAAACACTGGGAAGAAACCATAGGAAAAAAATCATTAACGATACAAAGTCTGAAACTACCAAAAATAAAAAGATAAATAACCTTAGATTTCACAAATGTATATAGAAGAAAAAGAAAAATGCAGTACATTCAAGCAAATATCAAAGTAGTGAAAATACGCTTAATATTTCACCAAAATGCAATAACACGTCAAGCAAATAAGGAATGTAGAGAAAAGCAGCAGGAATGAAGCACAATAGCAGTAAGTGAGAAACGTTGAGACAAAAAACACAGCAAGAACGAAGCACAATAGCACAATGTTGGGAAAAATAACAAATAACTAACCTACTTCAAATGGAAAATCACTCGCTATAGGAACATCAAGTAACCTGCAAGAAGGCAAATAGTAAAGTAAAAGCTCAAATCGCATTATTAAGGAATGTTGTAAAATCTTATTTAAGAAAGTTCGAAGCTCACTGATGTAGTATTTCTATGAAATGGTATTTAATGAATCTAGAAGATGTGATTCTGGATTGAATATACATTATGTGCTTTTAGAGAACGAAATAATGGTTTACTGTGAGATAAATCTACGAATCGAAGGTAAACATGATATTTGAATATTGCATATTGTGATGTTCTGTAAGCCGAAGTACTCTATTGTCTATTTTGTAATTGAGAATAAAGTGCAAGTTAGTTTGTGTGATATAAACAGTGATCTGAAATGCTTTCGTTCGTATGTATATAGTATTATGTAAATGTAGCTGACTTTCCGAAACTGACAGTTACAATTATAATCAAATCAGAGAAGTGTTCTAGTTAATAAACCCATGCTGAACTGAAAACAATTGAATGTAAACGGAATAAATCAACTATTCCGTTACTCTTTATAATAAATTGTGCAACGTGCCGAGAAAGTACAAGAAAAAATAGATATCTGTTTAACTTCTTCTAACAATTTGAGTTACATCCTCATATATCTAAAAGAAATAACTTAATACTTCCAATTGAAGACCTGAATTGAAAAACATCCACAGAAAAGTCTACTTTTTTCATATTTGCATTTCGTGGGTATCGAAAAAAAACATAATAGAGCATTTATAAGCTCAAGTGTACTCAAAACACCAGTTTAATTATCACAGAAATTAATAAAAACAATTATATCATAACTAGCTTCCTCGAGAAAATAAATGTCGCCTGTAATTAAAAGTGTCAACCAATCTTAATGGCTACAAAAAAATCTAGAGCACTAAGTTTACCCTTATCGTATACCTGCAGTACAAAACTCAAGCAAAACGTTAAAATTCAAAACTATTGGTTTGTGCTTTACAATAAGAACCTGAGTTTAAACAAAATTCTTAAGCCCCGTTTTGTAGTCAAAAACTTAAAACCCACAGCATAACACTGCCAAAAAAATTTCAATTTGAAACAAATTATTGATCGAAACTAAACTTTAACTACTCCAAAATTTAATGCAAAAGCTGTTCAACTTTCGTTCATTAACAACAAAACTCTCACTATACATGTTTCCAAAATTGTTACCTAGACCATATCTTAAACCTTATTTAAGTAAACCAAAGTTTTAACACTACTTATAAGTTATGGTCAAACCAGTTAACACAGCTGGCCTTTCCTTTTTACAAACGTTTGCCCTCAACTAAACAAAAAATCATTTCTTCACACCTTTGCCAAACTTCTAATTTACAAAATCTTAGCTACAGTTTTATTCAGAATTCTGTTTTGCACCTGTTTCCACTTATGCATAAAACATTTATTTTTTATATAAGTTACAAGCTCCAACGTTTCACAAATTAGCAATAAAAATACTCGCTCAAACCTCTTGTTCATCACTATAAAAATTCGCTTTATTATATTCATAACAATGTCCCCCCACACACACACACACACTATAATATCAAATACACGATAATAATGTTAAAGTTTATTTTTCGATCTATTTTATTTAACTTTATTTTCATTTTTTATTTTAAAATATCAATCAAAGACAATTTTCTATCGGATGGAATGCCTATCTCTTTGTTGGTTCAAACAGGATGCTCATTTTATTCGGAGTAAAGAACTGAATAACAGGAAAACTGATGTTAACTAAACGACGTCAAATCTTACTCAAAGCGAGATTCCATCGATCAAGATCCACACAAACAACAACCACATAATTCCAGCTAGAGTTCCTGTATTTTCGGATATTATCATCGAGAGACGTTCAACCTGTCCAAGTAGAATGAGTCTATAGTAATAAGCCTCGGGAAATTAGATAGCTCACATGAGTTTCCAAGATACTTCGTAATTCCTACGTAAGGTAAAGTTACGCGAGAATCTCAGAAACCATTCTAATGCTGAAATTATTTCCGAGATGTGGCACTTTTGAATCACATAAATAGTTCCTGAAACCTAAATTATTACCTCTCTTGTTACACGAGATTCATCGACGAACACCATGGAAACTCCAACTATCATCAATGATCTCCAGACAGTATGGGTATGAAACTTTTACGTTAAATTTTAACGAGTAATTGGAACTGTCTTCTTGCTTTCGCACAAAAGTTAACTTACACTCCTACATCCCCCCTAACCCCCTGTTGATTCTAACGATACTTTCATAATCATGTCTAACTACTAAACATTTTAACAGTATCGAAATTAGGAATCAGGAAGAATATCGAATCGTAATTATAGGATCAAGTCGAATCTTCATCAAAGTTCCCATTGGATAATATTTAAAAAAAAAAACAACGTATTGTAGTGTTCTGTATAGTTAGATAATAATTAGTAGAATGCTCCTCGATCAATTATTCATTTCAGTCCATAAATAAAATTCAATTCAATTATTCTTTTGTTTTGTAAATATTCATTATTTTAATTTGTAAATAAAAGTATAGTTTGAATATATTATTATCCTTGCCATAAAAGTAACCCTCGAGTAAATTCTATAAAAAGGCCACCGGAAGCAAAGCAAAAGCCCATTAGCTATCGACTACAGGATGATGGATCCCTCTTCATAAGTCAACCATTGATTATTTACTTACAGCTCTACCATCGAATCTACGTTTTCCAGTGCACATTTATAAGTTAGATCTACCATCGAATCTAATCATCTGGTAGTCACTCGCTTAGCCCACGTAGCTGTAACAAAGAGATTGATTACACCAAGCAAAGCTTCGTCAAGGTTCTGGTAAAGTCTCTAATTTGCAAAAGTTACTTTATTGTTCGGATGAATACAAGGAAACACCACAGGTTAGTAGTGGTGACTTTTCCTAAAGGTTTTTTTATAGTTTTGATGAGGTTCAGCTGTGCCAACGCAACGCTTTGTTCGCTGCAGTAGCTATCAAACACAATATCATATCGTCAATACTTATAATGGACAGTGCTAAGCAAATGGAAAGGACGTATCAATTTCAGAATCGAAGTCATAGCTTTCACGCTCTATCATACTATGAGGATTAAACTGTGTATTTAAGTCTCAACTCTGTCTGACTTGTAGTTACCGAGATCTAGAGGGCCAAATGACGAATACTAAGTGATTGAAAGGAACTCGTTTATTTTAGAGCCAAAGTCATAGTTTTACTAAATGTTTGGGACCATTAGAAATTCAACAGCGCATGGTTCATCTCTGACATCATATGGATACATTGGCGCAAGGCGAAAGCTAAGCAAATAAGTCAAAGTCATTGTTACCCATATTACGGACATGTTAGCAGAAGTAATTCTGGAGGGAGCTTGCAAAGGTTCGCGCAAACCATTTGTTACATTTGTTCCGAGAGTTTTCTTAAACATTCTGGCGTAGAAAAAAACCAATAAAATGAATGTATTTTTCAAATTTAAGCATGCCTTGTAACAGTCATTTAATCTTCACATTGTTCCCATTATTGGGTATAACGATGATACGACACTGTTCAATCACTATGCAAATAACTTTACAACTAATAATATATTCGTTCTAATTATTCTTATGCGAAACTAGGTGTGTATGTGCGTATTTGGTGATTTTGCGTGTGTTTAGTGACTTGTGTAAACTTTCGAACCTATGTTATGTATTTCACTTTATTTCTGCGTACATAAAATTTCATGTAATATTAAATTATCACTTGAGTAAAAGCAATTGCAATCTATAAAGGCGATTTTACACTACCAGTCTTGCACTAAGTATGATAGGAATAAGCAATATAACTTCAGAAACTAATATATTCAAAAAACAGAAGAACAGCCGTAATACTTCTGTCTAATTATTAAAATTGTTAAACGGAAACTAAATATACCATTATTAGTTCAGCCCATCAAAGTGTTCGTTGTATTATTTAAAACAACAAAAAGGAAAATAATTTTAACGAACTCACTATACTACTTTCTGTACTAACACGCGCTTACCAGGTGTGTAAATATGAAACCGGAATGTGTGTATAGACTGCGTTAGCTGTCACTGTGGTTACCGTAAAACTACGTCCTAGGTGCCACTTGCTTTTTTTTGACTACTGATAACGATTTGTAACTCACAACCAGACAAGTTTCATGTCATAGTGTAGTGTTTAATAGCGTTGAACATGGTGCAATTTGTACCTACAAACTACGATGTGCGGACAGCATTAATTTTTTGTTACCATTTGAAGAAAACTTCTGCAGAATCGCATCGCATGCTTGTCGAAGCTTACGGGGATCATGCTCTTGGTAAGTGACATTGCTATGTGTGGTATACAAAATTTAAAATTGGCGATTTTGACGTGAGAAACGAAGAACGTGGGTGACCACACAAAAAGTTTGCAGACAGCGAATTGCAAACTCTTTTGGATGAGGATGACGCTCAAACGTAACAACTCTCGGATCAATTAAATGTGACACGAAAAGCAGTTTCCATACGTTTAAAAGCCATGAACAAGATTCAGAAACTGGGAAAATGGGTTCCACATGCATTGACTGAACGACAGCAGGAAAACCGAAAAACCACTTGCGAAATTCTGTTCGCCAGATTCAAAGGGAAATCATTTCTCCATCGAATTGTCACTGGGGACGAAAAGTGGATCTATTTCGGGAATCCTAAGCGTAAAAGATCATGGGTAACTCCAGGAGAACCGGCGACATCGACTGCAAGACCAAATCGCTATGGACGGAAGACAATGCTTTGTGTTTGCTGGGATCAGAAGGGAGTGATCTATTATTAACTGCTGAAAGCTGGCGAAACCGTTAATACCCAACGTTACCGACAACAAATGATCGATTTGCATCAAGCTTTGCGTGAAAAACGACCAGAATATGACCAAAGACAACATAAAGTGATAAAGTAATGCACCCTTCCACACAGCAAAACCGGTCAAGGAAACGATTGCGACGTTTGGCTGGGAAATCCTTCCGCATGCGACTTACTCATCGGACTTTGCGCCTTCCGATTTTCACTCATTTGCTTTAATAGGACACGCACTTGCTGACCAGCGCTTCACGTCTCACGAAAATGTACGGAAATGACTTGATGACTGGTTTTCAGCACAAGAAGCACTTTCTTTTTGTCTGGCATCCACACATTGCCGGAACGATGGCAGAAATTTATCGCTAGCCATGGCCAATACTTCGAATAAAATAGTTCTTAGCATTGTCATCCAATCACTGTGTCTTTTCTGTACATAAATTCCGGTTTCAAATTTACGCACCTGGTATACCTTTTATAAAACTAATTTAATACAATAGTTTCATAGTTTGGTGCAGATTTAGTTGGGAAACGCACAATTGGTATTTTTAGTTTGTGGGTAGTTGCTTGATCTTTTGCGTTCCACTAGCTTAGGTTTTTATTTTAAGGATTCTTATGGTTTGTAAAACATTTTTATTCCATATAACCATAATTTTTCAATATAACAGTCCTTCTTTTTTGGTTATAGCTTTCAAAACTATATTCTATGCAACGCTTATGAAACTTCGAGAGCATCATATAACACACTTAAAAACATACATAAGATTTTCGTAATAGCACTTTGAGCATTTTTACTTCCCACTTGCGTAGGGGATGGCGACCTCATCGCAGGTCTACGGACCACAACGTGATGAGACCATCACATAGCCCGAGCAGCAGACCATCGCTGCTCGTATACGGCGTAGGGAATTGGCGATCCCATCGTCCAGCTGGCTTTTGCTGGCTGCAATCAGCCCTCGCAGCTAAACATCTACACTGCTTGAAAGGAGGACCAGCGGAGAGGATTTCATTTACATTCACCCCATTTTTCATCCATTGACGACTCATTATTTCATCTCCTCTTGTGATGTGAGTTGCGCCTCCGCGCAATGACCAAGGATGTGACAGGATGTACTTGCATTGACGATGGTCCCTGGGCCCAGGGGAAAGGGGGCGGAACCCTTGGATAGCGCCTAGTTCTTAACAGCAGATTCTTGGATGGTCTAGCTCGTTGAGACTGGGAAGCGCCATTGGGGAGCTCTTCGGACCTTTGGTCTTGCCAACACTCGGGGGAGTGGGTGTCCCAAGTATCCATCAGTCGGGAGTACAAGTGATTTCGACGCCAAGTCATTGGACTTCGCCTCGATTTCCAGCTTGCTGACAAGGGTGATGAGGGTAGTACCCGGCAGCCTCGTTGGTTCCTCAGAACGAAGACGGAGAAGTGTGGGCATTTACGGCTAAAAATCATCATGGCTCCACCACATCCTAACAAGTCGCCTTCACGCACAGACAAAGAAAAGAAGACCAAGAGACAGAATGAAGATAAAGTCACTGAAAATACTAGAAAGAAGGCGCATATCGTTACCAAAACAACCAGTGACAGAGCAGAAAAAATCGAAGTAGAGGAACAGACAAGTATCGTACCGACTATCACACGATATCTTGTATTAAAGTAAAGAATGAAGCAGAGAATCCAGGTGGTTTGAAGGGGTTATCCCCTTTCATTATACAAAAACAACTGAATTATGTCGCCGGCGAACTTGCACATGTTAAGAAGCTTCGCCACGGCACCTTGCTCGTGGAGACGTCAACTAACAAGCAGTCAACTAATCTCTTGAGAATGAAGACCCTAGGACAATTCGAGGTTCAAGTTAAACCGCATCGTCAACTAAATTATAGTCAGGGTGTAATATCTTGTTGGGACTTGCAAGATGTCCCTGAAGAAGAGATTAAGGATGAACTTGCCAGCCAAGGTGTAGTCAATGTTCGACGAATTAAAACAAGAAAGAGTGGAGAACTGCAGCCCACGAGTTCGTTAATTTTGACGTTTGCCATGCCACAGCTCCCCAAGGACGTGAAGGCAGCATTCTATTGCTTACCTGTCCGTCCGTATATACCGAGTCCGCTCCGCTGTTTTAAATGTCAGCACTATGGACACACCAGCACGTCGTGTAAGGCGACCTCTGCTGTATGTGCAATATGCGGTTCCAGTAGCCATGGTGCGGATCCTTGCACATCACTGAAACCTCAGTGTGTTAACTGCAAGGTGATCACACGGCCTGGTCGCGTGACTGTCTGGTATTTAAAGAAGAAAAACGCATTAGAGAGCTGATGGGGGTTGATAAAATATCTGCTGGCGATGCAAAACGTCGCGTAAAAGAGTCTCAGCGTACCCTTCCCTCTGGTGCGTTTTCACATGTTGTAGCCAGACTAGCAGTTAAAACTGTCTCGGTTGGTACCCAGACAGTTAATGTATCAACACAAACAGAGTCTGATGTGAATGACGACCTTCCGAAGCCGTCCAAAGAATCGGAGACTCCTCGCAATATGCCGACGCTGAGTCAGGGACAACTCACGCCTGTGCAGAGCTCTAGAGCTCCACGGGCTAAGACTACTTTTAGTCCCTATAAAGTCCCGAAATTAGTTCGAACTTCGCCTCTCGCTACAAGCATTAAGACTCTGACGAACGTTTTGTCTGCTCAATTAGCTCAGGAAGAGTCTGCACATACAATCGATGAACCAAGTTCATCTTTGGCTTCAGACATGATTGAGGACCACCTAATGGATATGGATTTTAATCTCGTGGGAAGGAAAGGGAAACCTAGGTATAAACCTAAACTTAAACGGTAATCTTTTACTTGTTTTTGCAGAGAATTTTATGATTTCCGTTTATTTTATACGATTATGCTCTTTAGCTGTAAGTTTTATAGTGTACTTTTGTTTTATCTTGTGAAGGTCCATTTACAGGCTTCCATTAAGTTTTTTATTGTAGTTTTGTTTTATACTTTGTAAAGGCCCATTTACAGGCTTCCTTGTTATACTGGCCATTTACACCAGTGGGCTGATTGTGAAGTCCTTTTACATCTTCATCCTTTATATTATTTTATTATTTTAATTAACAGCTAAATTTTGACATGACCAAGATAAAGGGCTTCCCCCGTATCGGGACGGGCGTAAGTCATAGTGCTGTTACCGCCCATAAAATTCATTTTATCTTTATGTTTATCGTAATAGCACTCACTAATATATTTTGGTCGCCTGTGCAGAAATCGGAAGACCAAAATTTCCAAAACTTTGTTTTGTACATTCTCTAAATAAGAAGAAAATTCGATGCAATTGTGTCTAATCAGCTACGTCCTATCAATTGTTTCGTTCTTGACATTGAAAAAATATTCAATCTGCAAAGCTAGTATGTCTCACCTAAGAAACGAAGACTTTTAGGGTCAGCTCTACAATCGACCGCTAAGCTTCTAGTCAGCACTAAGTTGAGACCAACTCTCATTTTGCGTACTCTCATTGGTCAAAATCAGACTTGACCTCAACGTAGCGCTGACTAGAAGATTAGTGGTCGATCGTAGAACTGACCCTTAGTAATCAATACACCGGCTAAACGCTTGGAGTTAGAAAAACGAAATTTGGTATGAAGGTACATCATCAATAGCAGATTAAGTAAATATTACAAAAGTTTGGAAAAGTCGCCATCTTGAATCCAAAATGGCCGTAAAATCCATTTTTGTATAGAATACACATCCTAAACGGCTGGCGATAGAAGAACGAAATTTGGTGTGACGGTACATCATCATTAGTAGATTAGAAAAATATTACAAAATGTCTCCAAAGATGGCATCTTGTATTCAAAATGGCGGACCCCAAAAATTCGTTACATAGTTTCATCCTACTACGAGTTATCCCATTCATTTTCTATCGAAAAGAACGCCTTTATCCTGGTGACTTATTAAAGGTTTTAGAGCGTGTGAATTTCCAAACAGATTAGGAAAGTATTGTGTAATTATGGAAATACAACAGCTAATTTCTGACACCTAGTTCTACATTTAACTATCAATAAATCTACTTGCGGGTCATTCCACATCAATTCAACACAATGGAAACATTTGAGATCTTAAGAAAATATCTATTAGGTAAAAAAGAAACATTTAAAATATCTCTCAGATTCCAAAATGTTTTCAGATACAAACTGCCTGCAAGTCTTCTCCATTTTAATGTTTACTGCGAATTCATTCACTACTTTATTATCAAAGAAATTAAATTATGTCTATCAAATAACAAGTAAACTGCATTTCTTTTTCATATTTTTTTTTATAAATCAATGACTCGTGAAAGTTAATGGAATATTCAAAATATTTCGTTATAAAATCCTTGGTGAAGTCCATCACCATTAATTCATCTGTCATTTTCATTCTATTTAATCTGACAAGAGGTATGTTACTCTGCTTAATGAAAGCTTCCTAATTTTCTCATTTTCTTGAAACGCGTCTCTCCATTAAAATAAAGAAATAAAACTTTGAAGCACAAATAAGCTATAATATTGCAAAGAAAAAGGAAACAAACAAAATAAAAAATAAATGATAAAACTGTATTTTTTGGTTGGTTTGCTAGAACAATTAGTTGTCGTTAACAAGCGAATTCAGCTGTATGTGATATTTGAAATATGATTCAGTAAACAAAAAATAAGAGAAGTTCACGTTATTAAGATTTATTATATATAAACTTCAGTTATTGAAACTTAAAACTGAACATGGTTAAATTTACCCACGTTGAAGCGTCTAAATCTTTTCTATATACAAAGCGTTTAATAAATAATGGTCATGAATTAAAAGGTGAATTTCATGGACAGAAAAAGAGAACAAAGAAACATTATTTAAAGACATTTCAAAATATACGTAGTTTCCTTCTCAAATGACGTAATCTCGCCACTTATTGATCTAAGACATGTCTGTTTAGGATATCAGAAAGGAATTTACATTGCGCAACAGATTAGAATAAGTATCCACTCTAATCACCATTCTGTAATCATAAACATAGTTCAAATTAATGTATTGGATAAAATTTTGTCACTTACTAATCCGACATTTCTAGTCTGATTATATCTGAAAAAATTACGTCATTCCTGACGGTACAATGACAGATTTGTATGGATATTTTCAGCTATATATGTTTCAAAGAAACGCTTTTTAATTTTCTGGTGTGAGAAACTGGTGTGAGCACTCTTCCACTGTTACCATTTCCCAAACCTCATTTTGTTTCATGAGTTGAAGGGTAAGGATAAAACTTTCAATATTAGTCTAAGTCACACTGTTTATTGTATAATACTATACCTGTTATGTTATTTTTCAGTTTCTACAACATGCAATTGGGTAAACGTAAAAAAGACGAATGAAGTGGTAATTGAAATGCGAAAAACTAGAACATAAATCTAACAAGGAACACTCGACGCCTGATTTTGATGAAAATTCTTATGTAGGGACAGTGCCTAGGGTAAACCTTTACAGCCAAAATTATAGGGGTTGCCGTCAACAAATAACGACTAAGGGACCCAAGAGAGATGAAACGTAGAGTTCAAGTAATTAGAATACAGAGTATGGAAAATAACTTTTCTTTTATAAACTGTTCCATATATTGAAAGCAAATGGTCATCAGTGGATACTGGACAGGAGATGATACATACTCCTGTAAATGATGTAATAAAAATACATGTAAAATGATGTAATAAAAACAGTGTGACCTTGGTGGAAACCCCATCTTTGTTTTAGCTCATTATACAGTGCTTATAATTAAAGTTGCCCTGTTTGGCCGGTTCTAGATGGAAAACAATCGATTGGACAAGTATGAAACTTTAAGCGAATATGGTTAAGGACATCCGGAAAAGAAAAAGTGAATTAAAAATTCTAATTAAACATCGATCCACCACTTCCATCTCCTGATCTTACCGCAGCAATTTCTGGTAATGGGGAAACCCAAAGACCAGGGTTTATCAAGGGAAGATTTAATAACGTTCCGATCTGAAGGAAAGCATAGTAAGTGTGGTAACCAGCACATGAAGGGAAATGCTTCGTGCAGCAGTACAATACGCTGTTCTATGCTTTAATATGAACTCCAATTTTAGTTAAGGTCTTTAGACAACTTTGGCTCAGGCTGAATGGATGACGATGGGAGAATTAGTAAAAGAAGAAAGTGAGAAGAAATGACCAAGAAAATCCACGCAGTTTTGTACACCAAAAAGCCCACGTAACACGAGAGCCAAGATTGAACAGAGGACCCCCACGCACCAGAGGTGAGCATTCTACCATTGTCCCTTCACTATTATGTGCCTCCAAATTGTCCTCGACACAGATGGGTGACATTTTGGATATATTTTTTTAGACTGAAAGGCATTTGAGACACACAAATACATACTGAACATTATTAGCAAAATGTACAACATGTCAATAAATTGCTGGTAAAGTGTCAATAATGTGTAAATACACAGTGTTTAATTGGAATTGCAGATGGGGTCCCCACCGAGATCCTACTGTTTTAATTACACCATACTATAGCAAATTGCCTGCTCTTTCCAGTTATGTTAGTCGTATTTCTGTATCTGGTCTTTCTTTTGAAATATTCACGGTATTATGTTGTAAGATGAACATTTTAGAAACGGCTTTTTTTTCGCAATCATGAAATCATATCTCAAAAACTATGGGTTTTATCTCAATTTAGTTACCGAATGTGAAATATCTTATTTATTTTACATAGAAGCATCTAAACGTGTGTTTCATAATTGATGAAATATGACTGGAAAAATAAAACTCATATGAGTGTGCCTCCGTAAAGTGTCGGTCGCGACATTTAAGAACTAAACATGCTAACTTTGATGTGCTAGAATACAGGTGGCTTAGAAAGCTGTAAGTTGTAATTTGTACTAAGAACCTTTTCAAGAAACAGTGTACCAAATGACATCAAAATCTGGGTAATATTTCACCTTTTTCTGTCTGATTTGACATGGAATGTCCCCAGTATTATATTTTAAAATGTAAACTGATGTTACATTTCCTTAAAAAATATTGTAGCTGAAGAACATCGAGTGGCACCTGTAAAATAAGCGATCCTAATAGTTCATCATAACACATCAAATTTCAACCGAAAATAGTGCACGTTATCCTCGCGTATGATGGGGACGTTCATGCTCAAATTTCATTTGCTCTTCGTTTGATCGTAAACCTCTGTATACAAATACTAGAGCTATTGTAGCACTTTCGTTTCAAGTATTAACAAATACATTTATACTCATTTCAGCAGAATGTTTATGTAGTATTTCAGCTGTGTTCGAATCAAGATTCTAATATAGGGTTCCGTCTACCTCGGTTACTTGTTTTCCTTCGTTTATAAGGGTCGTTCAATAAGGTCTTGACCGCTTTCTTTCCTTTATTGGCGCCAAAGGTAAAACACTTTTTTTCATAAAATACATAATGGATCCTGGTGTTGTGGGGATGGAAGGGATACTTGATTTATGACAGTGGTGAACATGTGTTTCTGCGGGCTTGAACCATTGCGTGAGTATATCCCATATCGCTCATTTTTTTCTAAAGATCCATTCAACTTTAGCTGATGATTTGTCAGTGTTGAAGTACTATCCAGACGGTTTTATGCATGTTTACCAGAGGCAAAATAGGTGTTATAGACTGGAAAAGGAACTTATATTCAATCGTGATTACGCTATGGTGGGCGCTTACATTTAGAATACTTCGCAAGTTCGGAGAGAAAAACATTCACTTTTGGATCTTGTTTTATAGAGGGAACCAGTAGTTCCTATACTGATATATACTCTATAAACGATTGTGCATATACTATATATGAGGAACTCTATAGTATATATTAAACTCCCGCTACAGTATATACTAAGCTCTAGCTATAGTATAACCCACTTACAGTTCACATAAACAATTAAAATGTGTTTGGTGCATCTGTCAACTGCAATGGATATTGCAAAGCTATACATATTCACATTGTTTCGTTGGTGGTGCAGTATCAGTACAGAAAATGGGGTCGGTTAAGCGAAGAGCTGTGATTATATACTTACAAAAGAAAGGAAACGTCTCCAACTGTAATTCAACAAAAAGAAGTCCCAACTTTCAAGGAATCTCTTATATCTTACGGCATAGTGTCGTGATGTAGTGCCAAATTGAATAGAACAACTTGTAAATATGTACACATGGTGGTGGTGATCAACTCAATACAGGAAACCATCCATAGTGTGCTTGATTTAGTGTTGCAAGATTGACGATTCACCATCAGTAAAATAGTGGAAGGAAAAGTCATCTCATACCAATGTGTCCACATTATTTGACCCATGAATTGGGCATAAAAGTTAACTGGAAGGTGAGTGCTTCTAAGGCTGACGTTCACTTAAAAACGATTGAGAGCTGTACTTTACAACTAACATCTAATCCTTTTTAGAGCAGACACAATTAAATGTATCGAAAGACTGTAGATGAGACTTGCAGCCACCTCTATCACCTTGCAACTAAAATGTGTGTGAAACATGGAATGGACTGGAAATATCAACTTCCATTTCCGCTTCAAAATAAAAATCAAGGTGCAGCTATGAGCATGTTAAGTTTTATTCACTGACTTTTGGGTTGCGCACGGAGATATTTCGTTTCATTATTTACAAAAGAAGTCGCAATACAAAGTCTTTATTATGCAAACTTAATTACAAAACTGTGAGATCGAATAAAGGAGAAAGGTAGTGGCAAGGTAGGGTGAACATTCTTTTGTATCAAGACAATGCTCCAAAAATTGGGGTGCGCTTGAGAATTTGGGGTGACACCCCGAGAAGGGGTATGGCAAAATCACTGAATCCAAGCCACAGTTCTTCTGTTTAAATTGCTGGACTTCATATTTACCGGATCTAGCCCAGAATGACCTAAGTGTGTTTCCAAAACTGAAGGAACACCTGCATGGGAATTTTTCCGATGATGCAGGGCATAAACCATGGTTACAGAGTTTGAAAATAATATTTCAATAATTGTGGAAATGTTGGAACATCGCACAGTGGTTCAGAACCTCTCAATATCGCGACAAAATTTATTTTTCGAAGTTTAAGAAAATTTGTAACTGTCCAAATATTCATAAAGAAGAAGAATCAGGCAATATGAAAAACCACTTGAGTTGTTGTCCTTTTCGTCCAGCTAGTCACGTAGCAGCCCGTGAAGTGTGCAAATATTAGCGCCAATTTTGGTGTAATGAAATTGCCAATTTTATCGGTTTTATTATATACTCATTAATCCGACTGGGTTATTTTATACATCGTTATGTTTGTTCAAGTTCCTAGTTTTCATAATAACACATAGACATGTGTTAGATCGCAGTGGCGCAATGTATTTTTGGTGAATGTAGGCAAAGACAAAGAATTTATTGAAAATCTAATTTTATCATGGACCTATCAAAAACGTTCCCAAGGAGTCCCGCCCGAAACTCGTTATATTGTAGTATTTTCATGCTTGTCATACAAGAATGTGAAGAAAGAATGGCCAATCCTAGCCTGTTTATTGAAAAATATATTTATAATATGAAATGTCCCTGTATACATTTTTTTTAAAAACAAATATGATGTATACACTTTGGTTTTGGATCAAACTATCGCTAATGTAGATAGACGCAACATGCACCCACCCGTTTCTGCGGACCTGTACGATTGGAATTCAAGAGAGAGACATCAGAAGTAACCTTCAGAAATGTGCGAGATATATCGGCTTATTAAATATTAATATCCTATTTTTTCATTGTGAGGAAAAGAACGATAATTTACCTGGAACACTACCGTTGGTGAAGAAACTCAATCGGGCTCCAGAGCACTCTGCCATCTGTCAACCAGTTGTTGAATCTCCCACTGAAAGAATTCACCGGTTTTGGAGACAAAGAACTGGGTCAAAATTCGTCACACCTCATCCTTATTATTCAGTGTTTTCCCGGAAAGGTGGTTTTGCAGGCTGCGAAAAAGACGTTCAGGTAAAAACGCCGAGTGAAGGAGTTTCTCTCAGACACATTCCTCGATCTTAGCACAGGCCATTCTTGTCGTGTGTTGGCGCGCGTTATCATTGATGATATGCTTAGATGGCAAGCGATCGAAATTGATTTTCCCACAGATACTCAACATAACTTTGCAGGGATAGAGGTTCTGTTTTGGCACAATTCCTGCGCCCTCCCCTTTATTACCCACTGCTGTTTGTGTGTAATGTTATGGTATGGGACCCACTTTTTATACGCTGTCAACGTTCTCTCCAGAAATGGCTCACGTGCTGTGACGAATGAGCAGGGAACTGCAGATGTCAACTCGTTGTTGCTTCTATTAACACGTTAAGGCATAGGATACCAATTTTCCGTGTTTCGATACAACCACGGTTCAGCAGATGATCAAGAACGCCCGAATGAATAACATGCAATTTGCTTGTCAGTTATTCAACAGTTTGTATTGGATTTGCCTCCACCGCTGCTCAAAGGACATCGTTGTCCAGCTGCACAGCTCTCCCTTCTCATGGCTTATCGGTGAGGTTGGTGTTCCTAGACCGAAACTTATGGAACCACTTTTGGCAATTTTGCACATCCACAGCACGCTGAGCATATACGGAATTGATGTTTCGTGCCGCTGCCCTGGCTGGATATTCCTGGTGAAATTCATACAGCTTGACATGCCGTATGTGGTCCATCGACACTGTCATGAACAAACACTAACCACACTTTCCAAACGTGGAGTAGACCATTCTCCTTCTACACACTGCTGCCTATATGATTCAGCTATGGCACGTGTCGTCTACTTCACTTTTAGCTGATCAGATGACGATATTGCAGAGGTCATCGCCCAAACGACATTACTTATGGGATAAGCCGAAAGAAGAATAAGCTTAGACCACCTACCATTCAACTGGGTGAGAAGGAGATTGATGTTTTTCACGAATTGAAGCTGACCATGAAATATGGCAAGGTTTACAATGCCGTAAAATGTTCTAATTCGACACAGAAATGCTATTTCTGCGGTGCCAGCCCGAAGGAAATTATTTCATTGTAGAAGAAATCAATAAATCCATCCACATTCACTTTGACCTATCAATCCTAGACGCCTGTAGTCTGTTACTTTGAAAAGTACTCATACTGAACAGCGCTTCAAGTGGTAGGTTAGAAGACAGGAGAAAGAAGAAACATTTGCTTAAACGAAAAAAATCTAGAATG
Organism: Lepisma saccharinum; assembly: GCA_022664845.1. Classification (NCBI taxonomy): domain Eukaryota; kingdom Metazoa; phylum Arthropoda; class Insecta; order Zygentoma; family Lepismatidae; genus Lepisma; species Lepisma saccharinum. The sequence goes on from JAGDQP010001491.1 coordinate 56,153, forward strand.
GGTTTCGGGTGAAGTTGGGGTTAATAGTGGATCAACTAAATCCTGGAGGCAGTAGAAATACTGACTACGGCAACTGAGTGCGAAGGTTTCGTCTTCAATATAGCGAGAATTTCATCATTATCACAGGCATTGATCAAGACCTGATTTCAGGTTGTGTCATTCTTCTAAAGACTCAATCCTGTGTTTTTGAAATCGACATAGTTCTTACTGTCCATACAATGAATCTTAACTTATCGAAATCGACACATACAAATTTGAGAATTTGGCAGAAGGTGTCTTCCAATTTCTCTCAGCGTGCAAAAGGTATTGCCAAATCGACTTGCTTTTATTATATGTCCATAGAACAGATGTCTGAAGAAGTACGGAACAAGCATATTAAGCGTATAGAGAAAACTACGGAAGGCAATGTTCACGGAGGAACAGAATAAACGATGTGCTCTTCCGACTCATGGTCATTTCTGACCTCATTCTGTCTTCTGTGTGACAGAAGCATCAAGTTCAAATAGTGAGGAAAAGCCACACAGCAGCAGTACTGGCTCTATTGAGGATTCCCAGTTATGAGAATGCAACCAAAATATATTTGTATGGAACATTCTTCTGTTCACGTTCCTATGTAAATTTAACAAGAAAATGGAATAAATTTAATATGTACTTCATTTATATCCTTATCTAAAGAAACCAAGAGTAAAAACTGCAATTAGTTTTTTTTTTTTTACTTTTATCGCGTTTTTTATAGTATCTGGACCACAGTTCATAGGTGGGAAAAGTTCATTAGTGTTAATTAATGGGAGCATGTTAAAAAGTAATATAGGGTCCACAATTTTATCTCAACTTACAAGTGGATATGAAATAGAGTACAACCAACAACCCCATACGTACCACTGGACACAATGGTTTAGCAATTATCATATTTTCTTTGCCTAAGGTCTGAGCCTTAGAGGACTGAAGGATATAAATAAATTTAAAATCTTTGGCTGCGATAGAATTTAAACAATCCTCGAAAGAAATGGTTATATGACAAATTTTCACTTTCAGTAATTTAAATGACATGCTTTGAGAACATCGTTAATCTACGTGCATACGATCGAAAATCGAACTTGCATGCTATTTTATAATGGATTTCCTTTTCCCCCTCCAGTTATGTTACAGTATGATAGGTTTCTTCAAAATATAATATTGAATTAGAATAGTCTGTGATCGTTTATTTAATTTGACTCTTCAGTCTCCTCATAAACAGTGCTCTGAAATTTTCTATTCTCAACAACAAGAACCATAAAGAAATTCCGTTTCTTTTTTTAAATGATTTTCCACCCTTTTAAGTTCTGAAAATAAATAATCCTATTTAAAAGTGAGACTATCTTTAATTAATATAAAACGTAAGGTTCTCATAAAAGATTAGCAAAGTTCCCCTGACAACCTTTATAAGCTCATTAGAGTTTCCAACGCGAAGCTCAAGAGACCAATTTCTTTCTGGGATCGTGGTTTACTTACCATTAGTAATGTGAACGTTTTACAAACCTAGACTTTCTCGGAAATTTCCCCCTATTTATGTATTCATCTCACAGCTTTTATTGCCTTTACGTCTCAACTAAGTTAGCAGAAAATTATGTTAGAAAGTTATATTTCCTTTTCGACATGACAAATCAGTCTTCTAGGAAATTTATAATTATAAAATTAAATAAACATTTTCAATTGATTTTCTCTTTCTGTATATATGTATTACTACTGGTATAAATATGTGGATTTTTTCATTTTCACAAAATTCTCAGGTGGTACGTGAAGAGTTGCAGCATGCATTGTAAAAAGTCATTCTATATTGTAAAAACATGTTTGTACTCTTCCAATAAGTCACCGTGAGTCATTTCTTCTATATTTCATCATTTTCCATCATTATTGAACACCTTTTGTACCTTTTACATTGTATTCCAGCGGATTTCCTAAAGCAGTCATTTTCTAACTCATTTGTAGCACTTTTTCATAATGGCTTATCCGATCTTGAAAAGAGTTTGAACACTTATCGTCACCATCATTGAACTAATAAAATTTAACATCGGACCGGATACACAAGAATGGTCGCTGAGAAACCCCAACAAACTTAAATCCATGAACCACTTCACAGCATAACTAAACGTGTATGTGGTCAATAGATGGCAGGAAAAATAACGCCCAGAAAATTATTTATTATCATACAAATAGTTAAGTGCAGGCACAGACACTCGTTTTATTACAACTCATTCTAATTATGTTAGTTTCTAAACTTCCACTCCCTCTCATCACATCTTCCATCGTTTTGGAGTTCCTCAAGGCTCTGCACTATCAACATTTCTATATTTACTGTTGGTCGCCGATATACCTACTTTCCTGCAAATGTTAGACTTTTCCAGTGCGCCGATGACACAACTTTTCTTGCTCAAGCCAAAACCATCTAGCACATCAATATCTCGCTCTGAATATCAATAGTACCTTTTAAAGATTAGTTCGATAATGCAGACTCAAAATTAATCCATACAAGACCAAAACCATCGTTTTCATTCCACTTAAACGACGCACTCGCATTCATCCAAATCCTAATCGTTTATTTATCAGTATTCTTAATACACTCCTACAGCCGACCAAATCTGTCACTAATCTTGGAATCACCATTGATCAACACCTGACATGACGGCTACACTTAAAACATATAATAAATTTAACTGGAAATATGTCACTTGGTGTCTGAAAGCAAGAACAATGTCTAAACACGTATAAAGTTTTCCTATGCATACTCACCTATGGCTTCACCGCCTGGATTTCAGCAGCCTGATTCTTCTACCACAAACTGAAAATACAAGAAAGGCACGCACTACCAACAGCATTCGATTACCCAGTCCAACAGCAAAACTATATGACCGTACACCATTCCCACGTAACCTGTATTATCTTGAATAGCACGGCAAAGCCTCGAATTTCACCTTACATTACTTCTCGATATAATACACAACATAGCCCCAGTACACACTAGAACAAAATAAAATATACCCTTATATCTCTTCTTTTCCCCTCTACCATCACACTATGAAGTAATATACAGAGAGGTTCTAAACGTTTTGTTTATACCAGGGCATGACTTGACTTCTATTTCACAAACTCGTAGGTCTTTGAAACGAAAAATGTGCATACCAAAGTGCAAATGCGTAATCACATGGTGATGTTGTTTAAAACAGTGGCGTCCCAGGAAAACCTTTACCGGGGAGGGGGGGCACTTTCATAATTACAAATGACAATGGTAGTTGATTTTTCTCTCTTTGAAAATAACTCTATATTTTGAACAACTTTTAAAGGAAACAATTTTCGATAACTTATACTATTTGGAACGTACAAGAGCTAATTGGCAGGCCAACATTAATGAAGTGTAGAGGGTTTTCGTAACATTTCTCTGTCTCCATAGATGTTATACAGTCTGCACATTTCTCTGTCGAGGAATCCTAGACTTTAGATAACTCCAAGAGTTTTGTCAAAGTCTTTTCGACTGGGCTATTAGATAATTCTGTATAATTGCAGATATACTGTATGGTCGTAAAATGGGGCGTTCAAACATTGGCAAATTTTCACTTGATTGTATGTAGTCCGCCAGTAAATTTCCGAATCCAGTTTGGAACAGTACTGTCAGTACATGCATTATACTCCACAAACGCCCCTCAACTGATAATAAGTATAGACGGATTTTCAGATAAAACCTTTCACAATGAAAAGCACGTTGTTACTCCATAGTGAAGTCCGTCGTTTGAGCACAGTATCGAAACAATTCTTCTTCAAAGACAAAACTTAAAAACAACGGTTAAAAGTAGACATGACATTTTGAAGTTATACACAGTTAAAGTTAATTCAGACAGAACGATATTGAACTACCCACCGTGCAATTTCATAGCAACAAAACAGTATCTTTGGAATGTACTTCTAGGTAAGTTTCAGTTAGATGCGGCTAAAGTGGTGTCTAGTGAGTTTAAATTCTGCATTAGAAAACATAAAATACGCAAACTTAATTGAAATGACTTGAAATATAGATTTGGATAATTCTTGAGTGACAGTTTTACGAAAAGCTTCAGAATAAGAGCAGCAGAACAAGGTATTAGAGAGAAAAAATCCTTAGAAAATGTTATCGCTGAAACATTCACGGTTCCTCCATTCAAATGGCTACTTCCTCTCTAGGGATTCAAGGCTTTCAGTCGTTCGAGGCTCAGAACAAGAAGATAAAACCTAAAGCGGGTTGTTTTCTTTGCACTTCCGAGGAGAAACTGCTTTCCAAACGAAACAAAAAAGACACTCGTATCTTGTTCATTGTAGCAAAATGAAATGTGTTTATGTTCCTCAATGCTCGCTGTTTTCAACTATTCATCATTTAAAGTGGAGAAAATTCTAAATGACAGTCATTTTGTATTAGTTTTTATTTCATCGCAAAAATATAAAAATAAATCGGGCACAGACTTCGGTTCTCCTGTGAAGAGGTATCGCAGACTTCGGATCTACAGTTCGACTCCTGTTGTCTATCATATTGGTAGATTTCACTCAGCTTCATCAGACAAATGGTGTAAGGTACATAATTATCCGAGCTTACACTTCTCTGTTCTTGAAAGTGTGTTCATCTATGTAGATCACACCTCAAGCAAGTGCCCTTCTTACAGTGATTCTGCCAGATCCTCCTTGTGGAGGGTGTCATTCCAAACTTATCGAGCGCATCCTCAACTTAGTTTTTTTCTACGGTCAAAAATCGATAGAAACCCTGCAAAACTCCACTTACACAATCCCAATTTTGACTTTACACCCTGCCCCAAACCGAAAACCCTAGCGGAATCCCTGCCTTCTTAGTTGCTTTCTGATCTTAACTGTAACTCACGTTTTCGCTTGATTAAAGAATGAATCAAGGTTATTTTGAGAAGTGGAACAACAAACTTAGCAAATCATGCCAAAAAGGTTTGAACAAGGTTGAATCAAGCAGTCTAGTTTACAAGAATGAAGGTTGAAATAGCCTTAACAGGTTAAGAAAGAAAAGTAGTATTTCTTGAAACAAATAATAGCGTTGATCTGGCTGGGGATCAAACCAAGGACCACTGACAAACAATCCGATGCTGTAGCCGCCAGACCACGGAACCATACTCCCTAGCGCGCTGTTTATCCTTAGTTCATCAGATCGCAAGAGACACCTAAGGATGGGAGTTGGCAAAATTTGGCTTACGGTAAACCAGTACTGGCACGTGATGGGACTCTAGCGCATCAGATGACAGCGGATGAGCAACGAAACAAGATTTTAAAAAATTTCAAGTTTAACCAGCGTCGTCACATAACTGCTTGTTCCAACAACCTTGAATTGGGTTAGTTATATTAACTAAGATACTTATGTTGTTCCAACAAATTTGTTTCATGGATGTTTATTAAGTTCAACACAATATCAAGTTTTACAAGCTCAAAGCAAGTAACTGACAACCTTGTTGCAAGCTAGTATGCTATCTTGGAAGTTAGAAAAAATATATCAACAATGCATTTTAGATACCTAACACCCTTGTTCTAGAAGCTAAGGTAGAGGATTCTGAATCAACATTTGGACGCTGAGAGCTCAAGTTTTTCTGCACAGAGAGTCTTCTTGAGGGAGTTTGTCCTCAATTTCACAAGGCAAATGTATTATGGTAAGTAGAACCATCCAGTAAGTTTCGGGTACTGTACACATCACCGGGCTTTACGTCCAACAAATGTTGCAGAATCTCGAGCGTTGGGTATTCACTTACTAGCGTTGGGTGCACGAAGGAAAAGAAAGACATATCCATTAACTGGTTCACAGAGACAGACAATGAGATTTTCTTGACTTTACGCACACAACGGGCAGAGTTGAACGTGTTTCAACTTCAATGTCTTTGTGTCCAATAAACAGTTAATCGGTTTGTATTATGTGATAGCATTATTTATGACTAACTGTTGGTCGTATATTTTCATATTGAAATCCTCCCGCAGGCTAAGTACACTGGCAGTTAGACTCATGACGTACTTAGGCAATACACGTTTTCTCACCCTCATCATATGTAAATGGAAGTGAATGTGTTTCGGATATAATTCCATCTGTACATAGGAGCCTTTATGTGCAGGCACTAATCCTTAAAGAAGCACAGAACCAGAGGTTGACCATGACCAAATATGGAGGATTTTGTATGCTAATAGTTAAGTTTTATGTCACGTCCGGTAGGTCGCCATAGTAACCCGCTATGTTACAGTCTAAACAAACGGGTATTTTGCACCAACGTTGTGGTTTTCCGTCGATAATCAACAATTCTTAATGGTTTTGTACTTTGTGGCAGATTTTCATAATTACAAAGAAAAAGACACGTTTTTTTTTTTTCAAAGAACTGACACCAGGAAGGGAAGTGGAACGAGTCAATTACGTAAGTAAATAAATTTCCCGTGGTGTCATTTAGCGCAATTTTGATTACGTTGATAGAGTTATGATGATAATTCATCGTTGATTCCTGAGTTCTTGATTTCAGAAAGGTGATAATTATATATAAGAAGCTTAAACTTAAGTTGCTAATTCTGTTATAGTTAAGGACATACACTCAAGAAGATACAGTACATACTAGTGCTAAAACAAAACCCTTGTACCCTATGTACATCGGCGCAAATTGATATTGCAGGCAAAGTATAAATCAAGATTTCGAAAAGGTAATAGTATCTCATAAAAAGGTAAAAATAAAAATTAGCTAATCACGTTAATCTATTATATATATTATTCATAGGTACTAACTTGCACTTTTTTCTGGAATGTTCATCAAACCTCGGTCATATGTAAGCAAATGCACATGATGGGACTCCAAAACATTTTCTGCTCTTTCGACGAGTTTCTGCTCGTCACCGAAAGAATCAGCAGTTCGAAGAATATTAACAGACATTACTTCCACAACTGATTTCCTACTTCTCTGCTACCAAACTTACTGTTTGTTTAAACTAGGTCTCCACCGTTATGGCAACGAACGGGATGTGGTGTCAAGATTTAAGTCGCCCATTACAACAGTTATAAGCAAAGTAATCATAATCGATATATGTGGTGGGTATCACTTATTACTAGACCACATTCCCAGGTCTACTCACTAATACGGGAACATTTTCTTTTCGAACAGAAGTTCTGGTGCGGAATGGCGTTTGTATAGTGAAGGTCGGCAGAATGGAGAGGATCGAACCGTGCCACTGCCCAGAGTGGCAAGTTTGATGGGCGGGAAAATTTTGTAAAGAAAAGTAGATTATTAAAATGTAATGCCTTGCTATAATCGTAGATTGGGAAACAAAATTAATGAAAAGTTGGAAAGTGTGTTGGCCGAACACATTCAAAGAATTCTGGGTGGACACAAACACTATTACCTAGAAAAAGATGATCAAAATGAAATTATTCACATTTTTAGTGAATAAGTAAAAATAAAGTACTGTCTTTGTTCAGAGTCGTTACATACTATAATAGTTCTATAATACTAGACAGCACACCTAACATACAGATGCTTATCAGAATAATGGAAACACCTGAACGAAAGTGCAACTTACCAGATTAAAATGGTGTCGGGCCACCTTTCGCCTTCAGAACAGCCTTGATGCGACGTGGGATGGAGGCATAGAGGTCGTGAATGGTAGCAAGTGGAATATTACACCATTCCTCGTGCAGGGCATCGGCCAGTTCTGTGAGAGAGGATGGAGGTGGAAATCGTCGCCGGAGTCGTGTTTCCAAGATGGACCACAGATGTTCAATTACGTTGAGATCTGGAGATTGGGCGGGCCAGGGGAGGTGTTGAACTTCATCCCGATGTTCCTCAAACCACGCTGCAACAACTCCAGCTGTGTGAATGGGTGCATTATCATCCTGGAATATGGCGTCATTGTCCGGGAACAACATCCGGACCATAGGATGCAAGTGGTCTCCTAAAATTGCGACATAATCGTTGGCAGTGATGCGTCCACGAAGTGTGACCACAGGACCCAATGAAAACCATGATATTGCGGCCCACAGCATCACCGTGCCGCCGCCATGTTTCACAGTTGGGCGGAGACACTGCAGATCATACGCTTCTTTGGGCGTTCTCCACACATAAACACGGCCCGTGGTTTGGAATAGGGTGAATGGTGACTCATCCGACCATACCACACGTTTCCAGTCGTCAACGGTCCAAGTTGCATGGTCGCGGCACCATTTGCGGCGTGCTAAAGCGTTCTGGTCCCTGATGAGAGGTTTGGCCCGTGCAACACGACCCCGTAAGTTCATGTCATGTAATCCGCGGCGGACTGTGATTGTTGAAACAGGTTGGGGGAGGTGCTGATTGAGTTCCTCCGTCACTTGCGCTGCAGTGGCACGACGATTCCGCGTGACAATGCGCTTTAATACCCGGCGTGCCCTGTCACTGATGCTTTTCTTCCGCCCACTGTTCCGCTTCCCCGATGTGGTTTTCCCGTGTGTTGTGTAGGCCGTCATCACCTTCGACACTGTCCCTGGCGACACATCTAACACACTAGCCACTGCCGTCACACTCACTCCACATAACCGCGCACCAACAATTTGCCCTCTTTGAAACTCTGAGAGGTCTCCCATTTTACACTACCTCCGTCTGCTGCAGCCACTGCACACTCCTGTTCCACGACGCCTGACGTAGTATGGAGACCGACCTAACACACCACCACCAACAGTCCGGCGCTGCGGTCGCCACGACACCACTGCCAACCTATACATCTGACGTGTTGCCAACTACAGGTGTTTCCATTATTCTGATAAGCATTAGTATAGAGTAAATGACAGAGATCATTCGTTTTGTACAAATTATATCCTCATAGCAAATGTAATATAAAAATTTGCGATCACATTTTTTACAAGTAACACCATTTCAAGTGGACACTCAGATCTAGAAGAGATATACATATTTAAATTCAGCATAAAAGCTGAGTTTGTGTGTAAATTATTAGAAGCTATTGGCCAGTGGATGAAAAGAAATTGCCGGGAAAAGTGTTGAATAGCATTCTTTTTGGTACGTTACTTCTGAATATCTGGCGCTAGTTTACACTCAATATCGCGCACCACGGTGACAGACAGTCAAATGACACTGATAGCTGCACATTGCTATACTTATAGTCACCAGAGACCCCACACAGGTACAAGTGTAGAATTGTGTAGAATCCGTAGAATGGCACATGAATACTAATAAGCAAACATACTGATGGGGCAGTAAACAATTATAATTTTTTCCCCTGTGTCATGATTAGCATGTCAAAATCTGTGCGTATGCAAATTTTGGCAACCCGAGCGCATTTCGTTTGGGAGATATTATTGATACAATAGTCAGATTCTTGTCTCTGGAGAATGATACGAAAGTGTTGAAATATCATAATACTTTTAAATTGCTGAAAGGAATGGGAACCAAATATAGTAATGGGTACTGGGGGCTACTTTGCAGTGCTGGATCTAGGGTGAGTTTAAAAGAGGCAAAGTGCCCGGGCAATACATGTAGAGTGGCAAACAGCTAGAAAGAATAGAAGTTCCTTAAAAAAGGAAGTAAAATTCCCTATTAAATTGAAATTGACCTAAACGTGTTCAAAATTGCAATACCGGCGAGCTAAGACATTTTTTATGTTATTCCGTACAACCTACTTTCATCTTTAAAATTCAAAACCGCGATTCAACTCAGATAGGCAGGTCTACTGCCTTACTGGAGTTAGTAATAGCGATGCCAAGACAGGCTCCAGAGAAGATACCACAATTATACTGCGTGACGCTAGAAAATGTTGTGGCCCTCGCGTCGGCCGGTCGTGTTGTTTGGCTAAAAAACGATGGAAAGGGCGACAAAAGGGCGGCCAAATTTAACATTGCCTCCCATGGGAAAATTTCTAGATCTGGCACTGCTACCTTGTGGCGGCCATTGTCGCCATCTTGAAGTCCGCCATATTGAATCTCGATTGTTTTTTTTAAAATGGGAAGGTGGTCGTGCAACGGAAAATATGTTTCTGAAGTCAAGTTTGCCGTAAATGTAATATTGTTAGAGCTAAATAGCATGTGACGCTAACATGGAGTAATGATCTAGTAGTCTAGAAACAACTATTTCACCTTGAAATAGCGACCGAAATGAAGCCCAAATGCGTGCAAATCCATATCGATAGGGCACTATATATTCAGGAGTAATTTGTATGCATTTAGGTTTCGATTCGGGCCGTAGTTTCGAGCCGAAATGACCCAATGCAGAAAACTGGGTCGGTCCTCCACTGGGCCGACGCCGGTCAGGGTTGGGCCGCACTCGGTTTCCGATTGTCGAGCCGACAACCCCAAAGCAGAAAAAACTTCCAGAAAAGCGCTCATTTTGTCCGGCGTTGGCCCGATCCAACTATTTCCCGCCTAAGCCCCAACAGTCAAAGTCGAGCGTCAGTCGGGCACCAGACGTTTGCCGCCGTCGGCACAGCTAGGACGCATATGGCTATAAGAAACGTGTTTAGTTGTTCAAAACAAAGCATGAATGCTGTCTAGTGGTATACACACAGTTAGTTTCATTTCCGTTGCTCTCATCACGATTTACGGTGTTAACTTTCCAACAGTAAATAACCCCACTGGTCGCTGTGGGGTTCGAACACAGAAACGTTCTGCACTTCTCGTTGGCAGCTCGTCGTCTTATCCACTCATCCATGGATCCACGTTGTGAGGTTGCTGCTCTTTTACGGTATCTGTATTAACAGGCAGTCTAGAATGGAGTTGCTACGCGTTGTTCACCATCATGTACAAATAAAAATAAAGAATACTTTCCTTTTTCTTTATTTTGTGCAGTTTTTCTTCTTTAGCACCTTGAATATCGTGGCACTATCAAATTTGTACTTCTCAATAACTGTAATATGTCGCCTTAGAAAACACACATAAAGCGATATATGGCATAGATTAACGCTCTATTAACGAAATTAAATGTTCGTTGAAATATTGTTTACAATTCAATGTTCTCAACATGCAAACGAGAACATGAAAAATGTAGTTAATTTCATTGTATTTGCTTGCTTTGTATTTTTTATATTTTTCACTACAGATTTCTCTAAAAAGACGAATGAAATTAAGAGATAAATATATTTTAATGTAAAAAGCATATTTTAATATTTTAGAGTTACGGCCCTCGGCCAGAATTCGGTCCATACAAATGCTGCCGTCCACATTTCAACCGTTGATGTAGAGTCGGGTTCAAAACAAGTGAAGCACGACGATTATAACTGACATTTGCAATTGTTTTTTTTTTAATCTCTATAATGAAGAAATTAATGACTATTGTAGATGTATCGTGACTATCACTGATTTTAATTGAAATTGTTTTCTGCTGACTGTCTCAGATAGTTGGTAGCCCGCCTTATTCTCGAATATTCTTGCCGTCATATTCCCGAATTGTTAGGACATAGTCGGCAGTTTCCTCAATCCCGACCAAATCCCAACCATATAATCGGGACAAGGGAGGCAAAAACTCTTTCCCGCCCTTTTGCCAATCATTTTCACAAAATGTACTAGTGTGATTGGTACACTGCAAGGATCAGTTTAAGCTAGTTAGATCACTCCTATCTTCGTTCTTTAGGCTACTTTGACAACAGGATTTTTTGCCTAACGCGCCCATTTCGCGTCAGGCCGCCTTTAAATGCGACTTTTTCCTGACTGTCACACCCCCAACGTACCCCATGCTAGCGCCACATACTATTATATCTAACAATATTACATTTACGGCAGAACTGATTTCAGAAACCTATTTCTTGTAAAATTCTAACCAGAATAACACATTACACGAACAGCTTCCCATTTAAGAAAATCAATCTATATTCAATATGGCGGACTTCAAGTTGGCGGCTATGAAGAACATACCCTCCACAAAGTAGCACCTTCTACCCAGTATTCATTACTATGTATTTGCTTTACAATTCTTTCAGCAATTTAAAAGTATAAAAGTATTACAACACTTTTGTATCACTCTTCACAGACAAGAACCTATTTTATCATCAATATCTCCCAAACCAAATTCGCTCGGGTTGTCAGAATTTGCATGGGCACAGGCTTTGACATCCGAATCATGACACAAGGGGAAAAATCATAACTTTTTTCTGACCCATTAGTATGTTCGCTTGTTAGTATTCGTGTGCCATTCTACGGACTCTACCCACTTCTACACTTATACCAGGGTGAGTCACTGGTGACTATGAGTATAGCGACGTGCAGCTATCAGTGTCATTTGACTGCCTGTCACCGTAGTGCGCGGCATTCAGTGTAAACTAGCGCCAAATATTCAGAAGTAGTGTACAAAAAATAATACTACTCAAATCTTTTTCTGTGCTGTTACTCCCCACCAAATTCATTTTATCTTATCAAATTTTTCTCGCCAATTTCTCTTCAACCATTGGCCAATGGCAACTAATATTTTACACACAAACTCATTTTTTATGCTGGTTTTAAATATGTATGTCTCTTCTAGATCTGCGTGTATACTTGAAATAGTGTTACTTGTTAGTTTCTTACTTCCAACAGACACACACTGGTTTAGGATATAGATAAACAGTTAATGAATATGTCTATCGAAGATATGGGAGGTGAAAGTTATGACAATGGTTTCACTATGAAAGACAAATATTCAGGTAATAAAAAAAGACTTTAAAAATGAATTCCCGAGACCTCTATGTATCTTGCAGTAATAATTTCTTAAACGTTGTTATTTAACGATACAGCCACGTTATCTCAATACGCGGATCATTCCAAATCATTAAAAGCATTTGGCATTTTCTCCGAATCAATTCAGCGTTGGGCTGTCCAAAAGGAGCACATAAGCAGTCTCACTTTTAACCAATGTGTAGAGGTCTATCAAAAGTAGAAGAGCAGAATTAATGCCTTGACTCCAGCTAGATATCAAATAGAGATTTATGATCCTTTACTTCAAATAAGTAACGATAATAAAACATACAGAATGGTCGCTCATGATGTTTAGTGTATAGCAAACTACATGCATAACTTTACTTCGCTTTACTTAGTGGTATGACTTCTTACTCCATATAAATGTAGCAATCAAAGGTCTCCATAGCATTGGTTTTCATATATTAGATGCAGTCTGTTTGGTTGAAAGTATACAAACACTTACTTAAGAAGAGCAGAAATTATCAAAAATGTTAATGTTAGTTGGTGAAAAGAAATTGCTAGCGTCTTTAGATATGGATGACCCAGAGACCTGAACTCGAAAGAAGAAACAGAACGAGACAAACGACGGAGTTATTAGAGATCCACGAACACGATACACAACTGATTTCTGCCACAAAATTCTAGACGTGATTGTTTTAGTTTTAGGGGACCAGTTTGAACAACTTAAGCATCACAGCGATCATCTTTATGATACCAGAAATCTTAAATATATGTAATCTGAATTTCTATCTGAGAAGTGTACTAAACTTGCTAGCATTTTAGCATATAAAGAATCTAAAGATAATAATCCCATTGGTGTAGACGACGAACTGAATGTGTTATCCTGAACCTAACACATCACATTATAACTAATCAATAAACATAGCTTTACCCGAAACGTCAGTGTTGAACTTAGGATTTAGTTAACTTGGCCGCTAACAGTGGTAAGAAGAGAAGGAAATTTTTCCCATCCAAAGCTAAGTCTTCCATGTGAGTTGTATAGGAATTGTATTGATACAGCACTAACTGCGGGAAACATTGGACTACGCAATTTCCTAGTATCAAAGCAAGAAAATGGTCTTTATAATAAGGATGATGAGTCAATGTACTTATTTATTTGTGTTTTTTTAGCCTTAGGCTAATCAGTAAAAGTTTACTGTAATACGTGATTCGTAATATTTTATTCACGTCAGAAACTGTGTACGAAATATGTTTTGGTACTAAAGAAAAACAACAAATGTCTGTAAAATATTTTTATTTTTAATTTTGTATGGGCCCTTAAAATAGTGCAAAGAGGATAATAATCCCATATGTCAAAATAATATGCATGCTAAGTAATACCTACTAGTCTATTTTTAATATCGTATTTTTTGTAGTTACTACTACCGATGTTAACACAAATTTGTAATAATAATTTGAATTACGTCAGTCTTTTTTTTTTAAGAAAAACAATGTATTTATCCTTGCACTTTTTTAAGTAAACAACTATGAAGTTATTATAACTTAGTAATTTCGCCAGTGATTAGTAGGTCGAGGGCTTACAGGCCAGCAAGACATCTGACATTTGACTACCGCTACATCTGCCAGTCCTGTGTACAGTCACGGAAATATGTATTCCCGGGGTTTCGGAATTATTTAATCTAAGGTATAGCATTTAATTTATATTTATGGGCTAGATAGGCACCTTGTTATCCAAGCCTTCCACAAGCCGTTTCTCCACTTCTCAAACTTGTCACGACTTAATCATAGCTGCCTGTCTGGCATATAAACAGAAGTTAAATAAAAACCTAAATACTAGATTCTAGGAATACATATTTCTGTGACTATACTGTAGAGTGTGATGAGATCAGAAATGACCATCGTTCCTCATTGGGTTTATGCTTCGTATCCAAGCTGATCAATGGTCGTCAGAATGCTGTATGCAATGTTTTAATGAAGACAGTTGAGAATATGTGTGGTAAGTATGAACATGTTAGAACGGTGTGTAGATATTCACGTTATTCAAAATTGGAACGTGCAGCCCTCCAAAGCGATTCAATGAAGGCAGAAACAAGAAATAACAAGTGGAAGCCCAGGAAACTGCAGACAAACTTAATGCTAAGAAGGAATGAAACAATAGCGCAACAAACCAGAATGAATGCAAACTACGTAGACAGTACCTGGTAAAAAAAAATAGAAAAAAGGAATATTGTTTGAATATTGTAATTAAACAAAAAATCATTTGGACACCATCTTAGATCAATTGAAGTCAATAGCAAATCACCATCGGTTCGCGTCGCCGGATAATTTGGGGTCCCTGACCTGCCTCCGGGAACAGCACTAACTATATTCTTATACCAATAGGCGTGATTTAAGAACATTTTAACCCTTACTACATGTTTTCAACTTTGTACGTTGAAATATTACATACAGTATCCCCACGATCTAGATCAGTTTGAACACCAAGGTATCAATTCACGTATGTGTTACCGTAGCAGTATCAAACTAAATAAAACGTATCATTCCGCACGAGAATTTTTGTTCGAGGCAAACATGTTCCCTCAAGGAGGTCCTGCAGTAAAACAATCGTTAAACTGCAGAGCGCAGCTACAACAAAATCCATTGTCCATTGCAGATATAGTAGTCATTTTTTTTAAATTGTTATTACAACTTTATAAGCCAGTTTCATTTAATTCTTAGCACCAACTTTAATTTGCGTCGACGAATGTGGGAGAGGGGAAAAATATGACTCATATAGTCAGTTTCTTCCTGACGTCACCTCTCGATAGATGTTATAATATTTTTCAGGTGTTCGTAATAAATATTTTTTTCTTGCTGCATAATTGGGAAAGTTTAAGTTAGTGTAATATTAAGAAAGAGAGACACATTTTAATCAATTACCTTTTTTCGTATAAACATGGAAAAGTAGAAGCATGTCAACACGCGGAAAACATTTGTGTGTGTGTGTGGGGGGGGTATTTGTTGTGCCCTTGGCTAAGCACATAGGGAACTATATGAAGATGGGCACCTATTATAAGTTGTAAAAGATCAGTTTCACAGAAGAAAGTAATTGGATTTTATTCTTGGAAATGACATTTCTGCCTACACATGTAAAAGTGATTGACTTTAGAAGAAGCATATGGAACGAAGAAGCTTCCAGCCATTCATGTCCTCTGTTCGATATAATTTTTATGAGAACAATTTTAGAAACTTTTTCCACTGTGTTTAAATATCACCAAACAGTTTCTTATTGGTTTCATAGCTTTGAAATAGTTATGGTCTACATCTGTAAACCCATACACGATAGACACAAGCAGTGGCGTATCCTGACTTTTGAGGTTGGGCATGCAATGTTATTATTATTATTATTATTATTATTATTATTATTATTATTATTATT
>JAGDQP010001491.1:72202-82484 GCA_022664845.1 Lepisma saccharinum
ATTATTATTATTATTATTATTATTATTATTATTATTATTATTATTATAAGAATTATGTATGGGAATAAGAGATGACTTCTATCTAATTGCTCCTTACAAACTTGCAATTCCCTCTTTCTTACTATCATAGACCTCGAGTAACGAAGTTCGATACATGGTAGTTTCACAGGTGATTTACAAGTGTTTCATCACATGCCAGTTTTCATGCGAAAACTGGAATCGAAAAGGTGATAATTTCTTCTCGTTTTGGTGGTAAATTACGTTTTCCTAGAGAAAAAGAATAGGATTGCGCGGTAGGTATACACAAGACATAGAGAGCAAGAAAGAATTTGAAACAAAAATCATCTTTTGCCGCTCACGGAAATCACAGCTGCCACTAAGGAGGAAGTAATTAAGTTACTTCATAACTTTTATCCTTTTCTAGATGAAAGGCGAAAATAGGAAGCATCCTCAGTAAAGTCAAGAAAATATGAGTATATAACACATTTAGAAGTTTATCTTGTGATATTTCTGAAAATCCACACATATTCCACACAGAATTCCACTCCACGCAAACTACAAACAACATCCAAAATTACAAACATTTTGTGGAATTCCACATACATTGACGGCGGCACTGCAACACACACTCTCTCATCTAGATGGCAACTATGCTGAATGTAACGTTTAGCGTTGCATGCATTTCCGATTTCTCCCGCGTCTTTCACCCAATAAAACACACGTTTATAGGCAAGCGGACGACAAAGATCTTGAGTAGACACCCACATAGATAGACGAGAATACTGCATCGCGACGCATGAACAGTTTACTAAACAACTTACTGTCAGAGTACCAGCTTTCGTATTACGAATTCTGGTCTAGGATATCAGGTGAAGTTTCGTAATTTCTCAAAACCTTTTCTGTTTCCTCCTTTGGAAAATAATAAAATAAATAAACTAGAATCCGAAGGCATGCAATGGAGAATACGCCACTGGACACAAGAAACTATTACATTGTACAGGGGTACTTAATTATTTTAATATCAGTACTTTTGTTTCGGAGTTACCAAAAAATCTTCTTTTCTTGCCAATCATTATTATTATTATTATTATTATTATTATTATTATTATTATTATTATTATTATTATTATTATTATTATTATTATTATTATTATTAATTACTTTGTCCAAAACCTATCTGTCACTGAATTCAAATCATATTGTAATTGGCTATGCCAATTTATTATGTCTAGGAAATATAAAGTACTATTAATTAGCGACTTCAACGCTGGTTTTATTAATTGGAACACTCGAACGATTATAACAAAACACCAGTATATGCGAATCAAGGCTGATGCCATATTAGAATTCTGCTCTGTACTTGAATTAACACAGCTTAACAAATCTTATAATGCTGTTGACCCAACCCACACACTTGACCTGCTGATGACAAATATCACGGATAATTTTATGCTTTTTTATGTCCACCCACTTGCAAAAATAGATCATCCTCCTCCTCCTTTTATTTTTCAATAGCAGGTAATTTTAATAAATCTGATCCTCTCCTATTAGCTACACGCAATGAAGTTTTGATTCACATAATGCTAATGTCTCACTTTTAAAGGTTTTGTGTCGGGACTAATTTAGTAAAAATATTATTTTTCAGAAGTGTTAGACTACAATATCAGGTGTATTTCTGAAAAGTCCCCACCCCTTCCCCTCTTGATTTCCCCTTATCCCCCGGGACTACACATTTACAGACTTTCAGAAATTGTATGTCCGTAACCAATAGACATAACGACATATTTTTTGTCGTAATTCCTAGATAATAGGATACAAACATGTTTATCTTATCATCCGTTTTGCGCTATTTCTAATAGTTTGGCCGTAATATTGATCAAAATCGCAAAATAACGATATTTTGCTTTTAATATGTTCACTTTTTGCGGTGTAGCTTGTTTTAAACTCACAATATCAAAAAATGATCAGGATAAAACTTGTTGCCTGTTTCATAAGCTTTAAATTGATGTATATATCAATATTGTTGAACAATTACTGTGTTAGCTAATGATGTAGAAATGAGGCCCAACAGTGTGTGAACAATGCTTTACCTTCCATATGTGCCCTATCCCCATTAGGTAGTTGCAACAAGGCTGTTAGTCACCAACTTTGAGTTTGTTAAGCTTGATATTGTGTTGAACTTAACAAACAAGGATGAAACAAGCTTGTTGGAAAAACCTAAGTGGCTTGGCTGTTATAACTAAGCTAATTTAAACTTTTTGCCAGCAAATATGCGAGGACTCTTGTCAAACGTTAAATGTATTTGATTTTTCATTGCACTTCCACTCTTCGCCAATTCCCACACTTTTACTACAGACGTCTTGCGATCTGATGGACTAAGTACAAATAGCGCTTTGAAGGCGAACTCGGGTGTATGATACCGTGGTCTAGTTACTAGCATCGGATTGGTTTGCCAGTGGCCCTCGGTTCGATTCTTATCCAGGACAACGTTTTTATTTTTGAAGAAGTACAAATTATTTTCCTGGTAACGCTACTTCAACCTTGATTCTTGTAAACTTGAGTGCTTTGTTCAACATTGTTTAAACATTTTGACTTAAACTGCGAAGCTTGCATCAAGTTTTTCCACTTGCTAAAGTAAGTTTGATTAACTTTTTAGCCAGGTCAAAATATTTATGTGAGTAGTGAAGAAAAAGAAAACGAAAGAATATACTGTGAATTTGAAGCTATTTCTTTGCTCCGGAAGATCAATTAAAACTTCAGGGAATTTATTACGATAAGGTTAGGCATATTTCTATTAGTTGGGAATTAAATTTAGTTGATAATTTTAGTTCTTAGTATAACTTACTTTTGAATATATGGTATTTTCAATTTAATGTTCAATGTTATATTTATTATTTTCTAACAGAGCCTAGTAATCGATATCGTTTTAAAGAAACTGTCAAAATCTTTTGAAATTTACGTAGCGGAATGAATGCATTAAACTTAACAAATTACTTATTTATTAGAAATACAATAAAATAAAAATTGTTGATTTTGATTTATTGTGTGCTCTTATAGGGATATATTTTGAAAGATAATCTAAAGTGAAAAGAGATTTACGGACATTATTGAGGTTAATTTGAAACGAAAACATGTATGGCATGAGAAGTTGGAAGATGAATGTACTATTCAGGTTCACACTGCGCATTCTTTATCACACACTATCCCGATTTGACCCATAGCGTAAAGGCTATAATCAAATCCAATTCAATTCAAAAAAGGTGGATCAAATGTGACAATGATGACTAGCTGAGTTTTCTACTTTGATGTGCTGTCAAACACCATCGCGTGTAAATAGTACTAGGATGCAAATTTATAAATGGCACAGATGTACATCAATTCACACTTTTCATACATAAGATTGTTCATAAAGCAATTCCATCCAGATTGCTTGCTTGATCCAACAAGCCACTTCAAATTAAGTGGTAAATATTTATATAGTGAGTTGCTTCTTGAGGGTACCGTCAGTTTTTGAGTTCATTGAAATTCTCCAGCGCGTTATTAAGGCCACTTTTCTATGGTACTAACACAGAGCGTTAATGCTGGTACCAGGTGTAACACACGGGATCCCGTCCATATCATGGAACATACTTAAATTATGCAGTGGTCGCATATTTACATCTGTGTTTTCAAACTCATGCTGAAGAAACCTTCCACTATTATTTTTTATAGTACTGCATTGATGAGAGAGGTCATGTAAACATAAGTTTCATGATACGATGATCACTGCGTAGACTGCAAGGGACGGTAATAGACTGGATAGATATTTTGACTCATATAATCGGTGAACGGTTAATACTAGTGTTCTAAAGGTGTACACCAAGTGCCTTAAAGGTTATTTGTAATCAAGAAGCTACCAAATTAAAATTGGTTCAGTTTATTCGACTGTTGAAACTATGGAGAATGGATTACTTCAAGGGTTACCGCGAGGTCCTATGTTATTTTCTACTTTATAAATTGTTTCTAAAATGTATTATGTATTCAAATATATTATTGTACACAGAAGATTTAAAACTATACAGGTTTGTAAATAATTTTAAAAATAATGGGTTATTGCAGAAAAACCTTGATAAATATCTCATGCTGGTGCAGTTTTAATTCAATGAAAGTCAATTGTAGTCTTAACGTACACAAACAAGCTCCAGTATTATGTAAGCAATTATGCTATTTCGAACTCGCTTGTACAAATGATTGATACGATAAGAGATCTGAATGTGACATATGTCAAGAACCTAAGACTTAAAGAGCACTTGCAAAATGCTATAAATGGTAACAGAGAACTTGTAGGTTTAATTCTTAGGCAATGGTATATCTTTAGAAAGGTAATTCTTATATTCATCTATATAAAATGATAGTAAGAACAAAACTTCAATTCACTTCTATAGCCTGGCATAGTATCACAAAAACTTTGAGTAAGTCACGAATCAGTTCAAAAATGTTTTATCAGGATAGTCTGTCTAAAACTGCTTGCCATATTATGCACATACCTATGACTACCAGTATCAGATAAGTACTGGACTCTAGAAAACCTAAGAGGGCGTAGGAAACCATGATGCGCTGTTCTTGGCCAAGATATTGTCATAAAATAGTGAATATGTGCTGGAAAACACTGCATTCAAAATGTCCTTGTAGTTGTACAACACCAGAAGGGGTTACCTTATAACATCAGTCCATAAAAATCATACCATCTTAAACAGAAAAACACCACATTTTAAAAACTTGAAATATGATATTATTCAAAATAGATATTGATAAAATAAATATTGTGATATTATTATTTGGATAGCCCAAATCATATGTATATAATAATATTTCTTTGTCATTCTTTTATATTTCTAGTAAGTAAGGATTTTCGTATCTCATGTTAGACTTCAATAAATGGAATAATTTAAGAGACATAATACAAGGATTTCGTAGCTCGAATCATCAACTAACACATTTGTTTAGACGTAATATTGATAGGAATATTTCCGCAATAATTTCCATAGCAGAGAACTTCTCAATGTCAATTCGCATTGTGATCTCAACTACTAAGAATTGGCCTGGGAAACTAAGGTCGTACTTTCTCACCAAGTTATTAACAGCTCTTCGTCTGGGAAAATCAGAGAAAAAGAATGCAAGACAAAAGCACGTTTCTGAATATGTCTACTACAGTGTGTCTAAACATTATATTCATGTGAAGTTGTCCAAGAGAAGTTTCTCAGTGAAGCGCGTGAGCAGAGATGCAGTTCCGAGAATAGTTATTTCGTATGTTCTTCAAAAATGAACGTATGTAAAAATTAAAGAGAATTTACCAAGGTTATTTCCCGACTCCAACAGACTCTTATGTAGGGAATCTTCCCATTGTTAACACGATATTAAGGGACTAGCGCTGTTGTTACAATATATGATCCAGCCAAGATTTTATCTGTCTTTTAAAAGTAGTCATGACATGGTACGAAATTTGTTACTGTTTTCATTTTCTTATGTCCCAATATTTACTATTCTAATGACGCAACGTATTTTAATCTTTTTTCAATAATGTATATCATGTTATCTTCTATTTTTAACTTGCACACATAGTATGCTAAACAAAGGTATCATGTAACTTGACCAGATTATTTGACTTCAACAAAAAGAGGGCAATGGTTGTGTTAAAGTCGTCTTACTATCGCACATAGTTTTAAAAGAGTCCCCCATAGGCATTTACATATTTATGCATTTATTCAATTAATTGCAACTAGTCTAGACATCTTCGTAAACTGTTTTCATACAAGGATCTTCTTTGTAAATTACAATCATATATGTTTATTATTACATTTTATTGATACAGTGCTGTATTATTGCTGCATACAGGACGTTAATAAACTATTATTACGAGGAGCATTCAGAAAGTAATGCCTCCAAGCCCACTACTTGGCCAATAGTAATGCAAACATTCTGAACTGTTTATCATTCATGCACTTATGTTTAAGCATAGAATGTCACTTGTTTCACCTTCTTATCTCTTCTCGCTCCAGAGTAATGGAGAAATCCATGGCATTCAGTGGTGACGTCCGGTTGAAACAGCGGACTATCATTGAATTTCTGACTGTGGAAGGTTGTGCGCCCAGCAACATTCATCGCCGTATGACTGCAGTTTACGGGGATGCTTGTGTTGAAGTCAGCACTGTGCGGAGGTGGGCAAGGACTGTGACGGACCAAAATCCAGCCGCATCAAATCTCCATGATCCGCACCGAAGTGGACGACCCGCAACAGACTCTGATGACGATCATCAACATCAGGTGGACGAGTTGATTCGGGGCTATCGCAGGATCAAGCAACATGAGATCGCAACAACGCTCGCCATTTCCATTAATTCAGTGAACCACATCATTAAGGACCTTCTGCGTTACAAGAAGTTGTGCGCTCGTTGGGTACCACGGCAACTGACGCCTGATATGAAAGAGTCGAGAAAGAGAATCTGTCAGCAACTACCCCTGCGATATGAAGAGGAAGGTAGCGGCTATCTTCGCAGAATTGTTACTGGCGACGAGTCATGGACACACCATTACGATCCAGAAACGAAGCGTCAGTTGATGGGTACCGCCACACGTCCTCTCCTCCGTCAAAAAAATCAAACTTGTCCCATCTGCTGGCAAAGTGTTGTTGGCCCTCTTTTGGGATTGGGATGGAGTCGTGCATACTGAATTTCTGCGAAACGGTCAGACAATAAACTCAGATCACTACGTTGACACCATAAAGCGACTGCGGGCCAGATTGCAACGTACTCGCAAAGATAAACAGGCAATTCGGCACCACGACAATGCTCGTCCGCACACAAGCAACAAACCTCAGGAAGCACTGCAACGCCTGAGGTTCACGGACATTCTGCCTCATCCTGCCTATAGTCCGAATCTTGCGCTCTGCGAGTTTTGGGTCCCCAAACTTAAGGATCAACTTAAGGGCCAACGCTACAGTTGTGACGTGGAGATGGAATTAGCAGTTCGGCAATGGTGTCGCCAGCAGCCACTACAATTCTTCGCCGACGGCATGAAAAACCTTGATTCGCGCTGGCGCAAGTGTGTTGCCCGTAATGGAGACTATGTTGAAAAATGATGGCACCATTTGCAGCTGGCATTGCAAGCTTTCCACTGATACTTGTATCAGTGCTATCTGTCAAATACAAATAAAGATATCACCTTGGAGGCATTACTTTCTGAATCACCGTCGTATTATTATTATTGTTATTATAGTAAATGCCTGGTTGGAGTTACTGGTCTCCCACTAGGCGCCTCCCAACGTGGCGGATACGGTAATGCCGAAAAAATATAGTGGGTACCGAAAATATTCCGTGGCGGACCAAACAAGTACTGCTGCCTTGCAATAAGTAGAGGGATCTACAAAAGCTAGGGGAAGATAAACCAGAATAAAAATTTCATGATCAAAGGATGCAGGTTCACCATAACCTGTGGCTAAAGATGAATGACATCGGCAAGGCTCAGAGATAGACAGAGGACGACATCATGAATGTCTGCCGTTACTGCGAGGTTGTAGAACTGACAATCATACACCGTTAAAAAAATATAGTAACAAATGGTTCTTGGATTATACTGGGGTAAAATATTCCGGAGATAAACTAGTCCCTCATTCGGATCTCCGGGACGGGGACTGCTTCAGAGGGTTCCAAGAACAGGATTAAGAAACACCTTAGAATAGCAACATGGAACGTACGAAAGTGATACTAAACGGGCGCTCTTCAAGTGGCTGTACGCGAGACGGAGAAGTACGAGCTAGATATGTTAACGATACAAGAAGTTCGGTGGGAGGGTCGAGATAGCATCCGATGGGGCAAGTACACTTTCTACTACGGGGGAACATATTCTCAATATTTCGGAACAGCATTTCTCATTAAGAAACGTATCCTTTCGGTGCTACAGAATATATAGTTTGAAAACGAAAGCCTTTCGTACGTTACTATAAGTACTCGATGGGGTAACATGGTTTTAAAAAATGTTCATGTTCAGACCGAAGTGACTAATGATAACGTTCAAGATACATTTTACGAGGAGCTAGAAAAGTTTTTTCATCATTACCGAAGTATAATACGAAAATGGTAAAACTTTGGAAAACTTTTTATTTTATATAGGCCAGTCTAGTAACTTTTGACTGCGGCCCGTCACGATTCGCCGATTTACAGCCAGTTAAGATCCATATACAAACTCCTGCCGAGACTCGAAAACGGGACCTCCGAGCCGTTGGACTAACGCTCGAAAATGGTGTTACGTGATTTCAACGCTAAGGTAGGGAGGGAGAAAGACTATAGACCCAGTATAGACGGATGCAGCCTTCACGAAATCACCAGCAACAATGCAGAAAGACTGATAACTTTCGAGATGTCGATAAACCTACTAGTAAACCGCATGTAATTTGAACAAAAAGATGTACACAAATACGCATGGATATCTCCGGACGTCAAAACGCTCAACCAGACCAATCATGTATTAGTAGATAGACCAAGACACACCAATATGATGGACGTTAGCCCTTACAGAGGAGCGGAAAATGATACCGACCATCAGTTACTGATCACAAAAGTGAGGGAAATTTATGCATCGCGAACAAAGAAGCCAAAGGATCAGAACAACTGAAATTCAAAGTTAAACGATAGCAGATTAGCAACTGGATATCTCAAAAAGGTTCGAGATCTTATCAGACTCATGTAGTACTAAGGACAACAATAATGAAATTGATGTAAGTAAGATGTGGGAGGTAATTCGTGATACAGTGAAGAGCGAAACGAAGTACGTTGAGGTGAGAAGAAATAGCAGAAAAACAAACCTCTGTTTGATGAAGAATGCTTTAAACTTCATGAGGAACGGAAACAAGCAAGGAAACGATGGCTAAGTAATAAAACTGAAGCGAATACCAACCTCTACAGTAACGCAAAACGCAAAGCCACACGTGCGTTCAGAAATAAAAGGCGAGAATATCTGACGCAGAAGATTTAGGAGATAGAGGAAAACGGCAAGACAAGTAACATACGAGATCTTTACAAATTGGTAAACTCGTTAAATAAAGGTTAACAGCCTAGATTAGGGATGATTAGAAATGAACGCGGAGATCTTCAGGCGGATCCGACTAAATTATCGATATGTGAAAAAGTTATTTGGAAAAACTTCTTAAAGTACACAATGGAGAACAAACAAAGAAATTTAAAATCTATACAGCAGAACGTAGATACCCGAACCTAGAGAGATCGAGGTCGAAATGTCGGTAAAGAAATTGAAAAATTTCAAATCACCAGGAATAGACAATATCCCAGCCGAATTAATTAAAGCGACAGGAATGGCACTAATCAAGGAACTGAATAAATTGATAAGTGCTATATGGATAAAGGAAGAGCTCCCAAAGGAATGGAAAACCTTAATAATAGTTCCAGTTTATTAAAAAATGCAACGATTATCACTGAATCTCATTTCTCCCAATATGTTACAAAGTACTGAGTAATATCCTTCTAACTCGCGTAAGCGTATACGTAGATGAAATAATTGGAGATCACCAATGTGGATTTAGAAGAAATGAATCAAAGTTGGACAAGATTTTCGCCTTGAAACAAATCTTGGAGAAGAAATGGGAATACAATGGGACTGTTCATCAATTATTCATTGATTTTAAGAAAGCATGTGACTCTATCAAAGGATAAAAGCTATACAATATCCTGGTACAATTTGAAATACCGAATATACTTGTTCAACTAATGAGGATATGTCTCAGCGACCTCATAAGCAGAGTACGGATAGATAATAATATGTCAGATAGTTTCGAAATTTGCAACGGATTAAAAGAGGTGATGTCTTGTCACTTTTACTGTTTAACTCTGCGTTAGAATATGCGATACGGAAAATAAAAGAGGACAAAAAGATGCTAACTTTCAATGGCTTGCATAAACAGTTTGTGTACGTGAATGATGTAAATTTAATAGGAGGAGATGTAGAGGCACTTCAAAGTAACACTCGTGTCTTAATAAGAAGCGTACAATCAGATAGCTCTTCAGGTAAATATAGAGAAAACAAAATACATTATAACAAGCCAAAACACAAAGAATAACGGAAATAGATACTTAACAATTAAGAATTATAACATAGAAAAATTAAACAAATTTAACTACTTGGGAGTTATGTAACAATCAAAGGTCACGGAAGAAATAAAATGTCGCTTAGCATCGGGCAACCTATGTTTCTACTCACAAGAAGTACAATATTGGTACTTCTATTGGTAGGG
>JAGDQP010001491.1:82987-121565 GCA_022664845.1 Lepisma saccharinum
TGTGTGTGTGTGTGTGTGTGTGTGTGTGTGTGTGTGTGTGTGTGTGTTCGTACTCTGAAGCTGATAATGCCTGCAAAGTAACTCGACCGTCTAAGGCATCGTTTGTCCGCTAGAAGGCGATAAAGTTTTGAGCAAGGGGAAGGTAGCCGCTACAATGACTCCCGTAGTTTCGGTTCGAACACGCATTTGTTACTCAAAATGTGTACATGGACATACCTAACAGTGCTGACAAAGACTGAAAAGCCACAATACCGTGTAACAAATAGTTTGGCAGCGTATAGGCCAGTATTTGTCTTCACAAATGCAAGTGAGGCGTTTCTACAAAATGAGTTCAACAGAAGGGAGAATCAAAATAGGCACACAGAGCAATCAAAATAGGCACACCTTCAAAATCACACCCCACGGACACGGTGCCCATGCCACTTTATTTTACACTCTTGAAGTTGCTGACAGTTACGGATACAGACACATGTGGAGGGCGGAAGGGTCTTGGGGTTCCGGACCTCACCCTCGAAATTAATATTTTTTGTGAGATTAGTATTATTTTTGGAGTGTGTTTTTAAGGTTGCCTTGATGTGTCTGTTGTAATTCTCCCTTCTGTTTTACTCACCTTGTGGAAAACCTTCACTTACATGTGTGACGACAAATACTAGCCTATATCTGCCAAACTATTTATTACATGATAGAGTGCCTTTGCAGTCTTTGTTAGCACTGTCAGGTACGCTCATTATATGAGTAATAAATGCCTGTTCAAACCGAAACTACGGGAGCCATTGCAGCGGCTGTTTCCCCCATGCTCAAAACTCTAACGATCTCTACCGGAAAAACAAGGGCTTACACCGTCAAATTACTTTCCAGACATTATCAGGATCGGAGTACAAATACATATACAAAGTCTTATCAAAACATTCCTGTTCGAACCGAAATACTTTCCTTGTCAATTCAGAAATTCCTTACCTCGCGATTAATATCAAGAAAGTTGAAATTGAAAATATACAGAACGGTTATTCTGCCGGTAATACTTCATGGTTGCGAAAGTTGGAGTACGACCCTAAAAGATGAACATATAAGGACCAAAACAGTACGAGATTACTGAGGAATGGCATAATGAAGAACTCCACGGACTGTACGACTCGCCCGATATGAGAATAATGAAATCGCGATGACTAGTGTGGGCTGGCCATGTAGCTCGGATTGGGGAGAAACGAAGATTATATTCCATCATGGTTAGTAAGGAGGAGGGAAAGAGACCGTTGAGAAGCCCGAGACGCCGTTGTTAGGAAAATATTAGAAGAGATGTTCGAGAAGTATGTATTTGTGATGAAAACTGGCTTGGTTTTATGGAAAACATTTGCTACTGCGGCGATGAATTTGCGAGTTCCGTAAGACATAGAGTAAGTAAGTAAGTATGTAGTAAATTTATGTAAAGGTACACGTAATTAATTTTGACAATTACATGCAAAATGGTAGTACTTTTAACACAGCGATAACATATTTTATTAATGGTTTGATGCCAATGTTCAATTGTGCACATCTTCCTTCATTCCACTTTGGTCTCCTCTAATAAGTGTAAAATATTGACAAGTAGTACTAGAGTAAAATAAGCGTTTATCCCTTTCCGCGCTTTGTTTACGCTTCTTTGCGATGTAAAATGTCTTACGCTACAATTTTTAACCGAAAATAGATGTTTCAAAAATAATATTAGGTAAAAATATTTAATATGAAAGATGTAATGGTGCCAAGCAGCGATAGGGTAGAACCACGGTACCTCTTTTGACGACGATTAACACTCTGGAGCAGTGTTATTTAAATTAGTACAAGGGTTGCTCAAATGAAAAGTAGACAGTTCTTATTTCTCTGTTAATATTTATGTTGATGATTCCTGACAGGTTAAAAGTAACTTACATACTGATGTATGATGCTGAAGATTTTTTTTCTATATGCGGATAATAATAACATGTTTTGTTTCATTTAAACATAGTTTGGTAATCCTGTTTTCGGCGTGGGAAAGCGACAGTTTAATATTTAGTGCCACATGCATAAGAAGTATGGTAAACAATTGTTTAGGTCGCACTGCAGTGCACACAATTGCAGTGAACAGTTTAGGAGAGGGCGCCATCGTTTAATCAAGACTCGTTTAGTGGAACTTACATCATCCTTCACCGAAAAGAATGGTAGCATCAACAAAACACTCTAACTGCGTAGTTACAGGTAAGAGGACTTGGACCAGCTTGAGCTAAAGGTAGACTACGACCCCAGTAGCACACGAACTTTGAAGAACGAGGGATTCAATGTTAGTCCCGCGACGCCATTTTAACGTTGTATATGTACCTAAATGACAGACTGTGCAAGGAGTTTTTCGACGTTTGGCATCAATGTAACCTTCAACGGTAAGAAATAGACGAAGGAAAAGTTTTTAACACTGTATTTGTCCACCCGTTTAA
This sequence comes from Lepisma saccharinum, assembly GCA_022664845.1. Lineage (NCBI taxonomy): Eukaryota > Metazoa > Arthropoda > Insecta > Zygentoma > Lepismatidae > Lepisma > Lepisma saccharinum. Next base: position 85,432 of record JAGDQP010001491.1, read on the forward strand.
CGGCTCAAAACCACTTTTACCATTTGACCAAGAAAGAACTGAGTTTGTAAATTTCCCAAAGCATCTGCGGTGGGGTTCGAAGCTGGAACTTTCCTCATTCGTCATTTGTAGCTCGTCACTCCAACCACTCATCCACGAAGCCTTTTAGCTAGTAACTGCTATCTTATTATTCCTTTTATGTTACGAAAACTTTCTCTGAATTAAAGTTCGTATGTATAGGCTAGATGACCATATTCTTCGCAGTGATTCCAGGGGAAATCAGGATAATTCCAGTTCTTCCTTTGCAACTGTAAATTTGGCTACCTTTTCTCCCTTCTCCACTACGCGAGAAATTATTCCATTCTCAATACCTTTTATCTATATTCCTTAAATTTGGGGGTTATAAATGAGCGTGTAAGTCAATCAGAAAATTCCGAATACGATTTTAGAAAAGAGAAATAACAAAAAATACAGTGTATTTTGATTTAGCGAAAAAGTAGAGAATACAAAATTAGAATCCCTAAAAGAATATGTCTGGTAGGCGTAGACAGAAGTCGTTTTCGAATGTTTTCTTCGAATAAAAACAATAAAATATTTCGAAGCATATTTATTCTTCAAACCAGGAACACAAATAGCTGGGTAAAAAAAACTTAATCCGGGAAAACTGTCCGGAAATCGGAGGTGAATGGTCATTTAGGATTGGTACCTTATGTTAATTCGTTGATTTTCTCTACCATCCTGACCCATCAGATATTTGACAACATTGGTAAAAGATTGCAGTGCAGTAAGATGGCATTACTTTCATGGTTAGTGTAACGTGTATACACAGCAGTCATTCAAGGTAGAAAGTATACGGTGCAAGTTGTCATCAGTTTTGACACGTGTTTTCACTCATGGGCATGTTGTGAAGCAGTATTGCATGATGAAAACTGTCAAGCTACTGTTAGCAAGTTGGCACTGTAGCGTTGTGGTTAACGCATCGGACAGCTAATCCGGTTATCAGGATTCGGTTGCCGGTGAGGTGATTTTTTTTTCCAAATTAATTTTTCTCCATTTTAAAAATATCCACATTTTCAAATTTTATGATGTTCACTAACCACCTAATTTTACATACATTATAAACCAACATGTTTGTTCTGGTCTGACATTTTACATGCGATAGCGAGAAATCCGCGGGAGGGGGTGGCAATGGGGAGTTTTGAATGTAGGAACGCCGAATGCGTAGGAGAGTCGACCAGGTCGGGCGGAGCCCGCAGAGCTGAGGAATTTCGCTTTTTTATTTATACGCGATCCATACTAGTTTACGGCAACGATAACAGATTGTTCTGGCGTCAAATTCTAAAATTAATATTTTCTACGTCGAAAGAGTATTTTTTTTTTTACTCCAGATAAAATCTTCGTAACAAAAAAGAAATAGCAAAATGGTAGTTACCAGGTAACTGGTTCCATGGGTGAGTTCTTAGAATTGCGAGCTACAAACGACAAATACAGAAAGTTCCAGCTTCGAACCTCACTGCAGACAGGTGAAAAAATTGCAAACAAAATCACAATATCAGCGTAAAAGAAATTAATGAAGACAACAACTGTGGTGAGTTACTCTTCGTCATAAAGGTCAATGCTTTCTTTTGGTCAAATAAAAAAGTTCTCCAAAATACTCCACTTCTTGAAATTGACTCCTTTCTAAATGTTTAATAAACCGTTGAACAGGCAAATATTTAGGTATATATACAATATTAAAATTACGTAGCGGGACTAGCGTTGCACCCACTGTTTCTCATCGTTTGTGTGGTACTGGGAGAATTGTAATAATGAATTTATTGTACCACGCTTTCTGTATATTTGCCGATTGAATTTCAAAATAAATACAAATGTAACTTTTATAAGATCGTCTCTGATATACTAATAAAATAATTACTTACTTACTTACTGTATGCCTTACGGAACTCGGAAGTTAATCGCTGTAGTAACAAACGTTCGCCATCGGGACCTATCGTGGGCAAGATCAAGTCAGTTTTCATCACAAACGCCTACTTCCTGATAGAATAATTAAAGATTAAAACTAAAACGTTGCACGGACAAGGTTCGATACCAAGACGGTTATCATAGGACAGTATGTTTAACCACTATACCACGCCGAATACCATATTTCAAGTATGATCTAATAGGATGACATGGCGCGTGAGAGTGAATCATCACATTCCTTTCGTAATTTCTCATTAATGATTATGCGTTACGTGTTAATGCTGAGCCAGTTCTCAAGTTATCTCTTTTCTAGTGCATTATCATCAAAATCCATGATTCAAGGAAAATATCTTCCTTCTTGGAAGAGATTTCAGAACAAGATATGAACAAACGAAATGGGTGAAATAAGATTATTCATTTCAACCAGGTTGTATTCTTGGAAAAAGTACAAAGGAGAATGAACAATAAAGTACTGGTGAAAGAATGTAATTCGGTTGAGCTTTCTTTTCTTTATTTTTAGATTCAATATATCCAGATCTGTAGATGAGTACTCGAATTTCCCACTCGTGCATATTTCCTTTTCTATTTCCTCGAAAACTGAATGGAAACGGAAATATAAGGAAATCTGTGATCCAGAAACAAGTGAACTAATAACGAGGTACACGAGAAGACATATTGATTCTTGGAACGAAACAGAAAAAATAAATACAGTTTTCTTCATTTCTGTTGTCATATGATATTCAAGGTTAACAACGAATGGAACTTATTACTTCGTCTTCTAAAAATTCATCATAAAAGGAAAAAGGTCTTCCTCTTTGCATCTTTGACGTAGAGGGAAGTCAATATGCTTGACTAGTAACATTTGATATTACAGAATACAGATATTTTGACTCCTTAAACAAGAATAAAGAACAGTGCAGAGTTCGCATTTATGGAAAGGTAATATTCCCATATTGTCAGCCATGACTGTCTCAAACTCTCGAACACAATAAAATAAATTTAAGGGTATTCTTCATACCTTCTCTGTATACTCTTTATAACTCCTCTTTCCTTAAATTTTTTAAACAAGATTGCCAACACCCAAAACATGATATCATTGTGTGCAATCTCACGCAAATCTTAAGTTTTCCATTCCAAAATAAAAAATATAACTATCCCAAGCAAGGATGCCTTCGGCTAGGCTCTCCAAATTCTAACCCTGCGTCCGTAGCTGGGCCGATTTCTCACCCTGTACAAGTACCGTACGTTTTGAATACGTGCTTCAATCTGGAGTACTAGAATATTATTTGGCAATACAGCAACAATCTAAATACATTCTTGCAATACTTCATTCTTTAGTAACTCTCTGCGAAATCATGATACATTTTCTCGCAGTTAAAAGCTTCAAATCAATTCTAATAGCTACCTAAAGTAATGCCTTGTTTACATTACTAACATCTTACCACGGTTAACGTTAACCGATATTGTTTTAGCAATGTCAACGCAAGTTACGGTTAGCGCAGGTTTCAAATTTAACTAACTTTAACTTACAATGGTTATCATTTTACGTTAGTAATCAAGTTAGACGTTTAAATTATAACCAACGTAACAATCTTAGTAATCAAAACAAAGCATAAAACAAAATTAAGAAGGGCTGAATGATCTTAGTGGTTTTTGCGATAATGTTTTTCTTATGCGATGTTATGTTGCTGCGACATCAATTTTCTTTTGTACTTAACTACTTTCTTAATACAGGTTATTTGTAATAGGAAGAACAACTCCTAAAAGAAACCCAACCATCGTGAGTTAACCCTATCATTATGTCCTTCTAAAACATACCACATTATGACCTGGGGTCCGCGCGGACCCCATCTGTCCTTGGGCACATTTTCCTTGAATTAAGCGTTTTTTGGACGTTGTAATTTAAGCGTTCATTGTTCTAATACTCAGTTAATGTTTAATATATTATTATTGTTTTTTTCTCGTTTTATGTTTACTTTATTTTATCCATATTACAAGGTTCTGATACAAAAAATGCTATAATATATTGAAGAAAATTACATAACTGTCATAATTTTAAGAATGTTCTAAATGTAGCATATTTTAACCTAAGCCACTGACTACGAGTATTCACCAAGTTTCTTATCATTTAGTTCACATGTTTTAAATGGTCCCTGCGCAGACATCACATATTGTGTCCTGGTGTTCCGGACAGCAAGGAATATATCATCACTTGCATTTGGTCTTCACCTTCCTATCCGAAGAACGTGGACACAGTTGGCACCGCATCTTTTTCTGCTTGTCTTAACTTCTAGTTCCAGCAGATGCAGCTTGTAGTTTTGGAATTTCAATTCCCAGAGATTTAAGTGATAGACGAACTCCAGACTGCAGAGCTTGTGGATTCTCAAGTCCTCTCTGAATATGGTAATTGACTAACTCTCTCATAAGTTGTTTCAGAAATAATCGACGTCTGTGTCGCTTTCCAAATTCCCAATCTGGGAATTTCAAAATCCAAATTATGTATGCAGCTATGGCTGCGCAGTCCAGCATGTTGAACCATAAAATCATAGGCCAGCGGCGTATCTTACGTTTGCATGAATACAAGCTGCATAAATGGTCAAGGTTGTCTACACCGGATTTTGTTTCATTGTAATGAATAATAATCTCCGTTTTTTTTTTTTTTTTTGTCATTCTCTTCATTTATTGCTTTGTCGTGATGCATAGATAAGAGCAAAACAACTGCCTTTCCTTTTTTAGAAACATAACTAACCAGGGTCAATTCACGATCAAAACAAAAGGTTGAAGATTTCTCTTCACGTTGGCGATCTTTAAGTAACCCTCTTGGAACTTTTCGATTATGCCGCATTGTTCCAACCACTGTAGTTTTCACTTTTAATAGATCTTCAGCTAGCTCAGCGCTAGTAAAGAAGTTTTCCATAGTGACGTTTCGTCCTTTGTTTTTCCAAGGGTCAACCAATCGCTTTACAAGATCTACAGTACTGTTCCTTCCAACAGCAGCACCAGGCTGTCGGCCGACATACACTACTGCAGTCAAAGGATATGAGTTTTCGGCGTCACAACACCAGTATATTTTTATACCATATTTCCCTGGTTTGGTGGGAATATACTGTTTAATTTTACACCGTCCGCGAAATGCTACCTGAACTGTTCATCAACGGTCAGATCAGTTCCAGGCTTGTAAAACTTTGCCAGATTATCCAGAAACATTTTCCAGAAATCGCCGCAGGCAGCCAGTTTGTCAGTCTCTAGTCTCTGTTCTCGTGTGGCTTCATTGTCGAAACGACAGAAACGAAGCAAAAGATGGAATCATTCCATTGACATTGCAGCACGAAATACTGGCCTCCCACTGCCCATTGACCACATTTCTCCAACGCTTTCATTCGCCGATTTGTAAACTCCACCAAGTAACAATATTCCAATACAAGCATATATTTCTGTTTCATCTGTTTCAGTCCATGTCTTTGAGTTGCAGGATGGGATGTATTCCACTTTGCTATCACTTGTTTAGCCCTTCTATTTGTCTCTCGAACAATAAGATTGACCATGTCTGGTGTTATGAGCAGCTTCAGTGCGCCACAATTATCAGAAACATTCTTAGCATCACCTACTAATCCTCTTGTTTGTCACAAAACATTATGGGCTGCAGTTTCTGTTGAATGAGTATCTTTTGTAGTCCATTTGTGCCCTGAACGCGATTCAAAAATATGAGCTTGATTTAAAATATTATCGTGTCTAGCCCGTTTACCACTATTACATGGTTGGTCGAGAGAAGAGTCACTATCACATACACTACCACTATCAGATTCACTATCAGGTTCATAATGCATATCTTCAGTTTCATCCCCTACACCTTCTTCATATTCTGAAGATTCGTCGCAACTCCCAAAATCTATATCATCACCACTGTTGCTTTCATCAAATACACGTTAAAATTCTTCTATTGGAACTCCCTTTCGTCGTGACATTTTGAAGCGAAAAACACAGCACACAGATAATTGTTGTTGTTCTTGTGGTTCTTCTTTTTGTGCTTCTTTCATCAAATTCAAGTTCAGTTATTTAAAAATAAAAACGAAATCACTTCAAGAACACTGCAGAAGAGGTCTTCACTGCTTCGCAAACAGGTATAAACACAGTCAAAAAGTGGCACGAATAGTTAAAATTATTTGTACCTAGATTGACCTTCTTAATGCTAATAAAATAAAGAACATGGCGCCGGATGTTGAAATCATGTATACATAGAGTACCCTCCCAACTGTTGACAAACTAAAGAAGTTTGTAAATATTCAAAACGTGCATAAAACAATTTATACAAAGGAAATTATACCTTAAATATACCTGGGGTCCGGACGGACTCCAGGTCATAGAAATATGACATTGAAATTTTAAGGTAAAATTCATAACGCTCGGTTGATCTGTATACAATGAAAAGCTTGTAGCGATTTACAAACACTTTTGATTTGAGATGTCACTGAGTATGAACACTCGGAATAGGATATGCACAAAATGGTAGCCACGCAAAAGTGCCTGGGGTCCGTGCGGACCCCAGGTCATAATGATAGGGTTAAGAAACATAATGTTCTACATAAAATCTGCCTGAAAAATGTAATTATCAAAGAAAATGTCAATTTTCTAGCAAATAAATGCAGACATTTCAACATTTTCTTTGTTCATCCGATAAAGTAATAATTAAGCTAACTGCGTACGTCATTTCGAAACCAAAATTGTCTATCATAGGCAAGTAATGTCATATTTTTAAAAAAATGTTCGAACTTACAAGCATGATTCTCAATCTTCTATTTAATTTACGCATTTCACCAAGAAAATCAAGTACTCCCTCCCAGTGTTTCTTTCAGGGATTTTCTTTCGGGGGTGCAAAATCAAGTCGCAGGGGAGCACACGAAAATTTTAAATAATGCATATTGACTCCTAAGTGCTAAAATATAAAACAATACTAATGTTACTTAAGAACGTGTCATACTTCCTTAGTTAACCTCAAAATAACATGAACAATATTTATAGAATGTACTTTTATATGCGTATTTCAGTATATGTCTGAGTAATTTAAGTGCTAACACTAATTCTTTCGGGGGTGTGGTTGAAAACCTCTGGGGAAGTAAACCCCCAAAAAATTATGCATGGAAGAAACAGTGCTCCCTCCCCTGCTATTGGTCAGTACAGCAAGGATGTTTTGCCACCCTGATCCAGTGCTCAGTTCGCCTGAACCGGATGTTAAAACAATCAGATAAACCATTTGGTCCAATGTATTACTAATGGACGAATAATACCTGATTTCGTTCAGTTGCTTCCAGCTGCCAGGTGAACTAAAAGACTCATACCACCGCAAGAATCAGTGCAAGGATTATGAAATTAATTTCTAGCTAAAGCCACAAAGGCTGTATGGATAGATTATCTGACCCCATATTTTTATTTTAGGAATAGGAAAGAAATAGAGATGTCTAGGTTTAGATGATCTAACCTTTGTGGATTTACTTACTTGGCTTCCTACTTAATGAATAAAGCTGAAGGCAAGTACAAAGTTGTTATTAAGGAAATTGTAACTTCTAACACCTTTAAGATATTCTGCTCTCAAGGAATGGAAAGTTCAAGAGATTCTAAAGGGACTAGATAGTCCAGAGTGTTATCGGTGATCTGCAAAGTAGATTGCAAACTGGAGATGGTCACAGGCAAATGTCAAATCTATTTTCAGTATTGGATCCTACCATCTGGTCTTCTGATGTAATTATTTCATCTTAGAGAGAAGAAACATTTATCTTTCATTGCGTTTAACACTTGCATCAATGCTTTCATAAACTATGTGATAACAGAACTGTAGGAAATCAGAGCTCTCTTCTTACCATGAAAAGCTGTAAATAATCATTCTTACCTTTGTTTAGCGTGTCATCAACATCACCTGCACATTTTTTTTAAAGAAACATGCAGGTGATGTTTATTAGTACGATTAGTACGATGTTTATTAGTGCAAGAAAGAATATTAGTACGACCTGTAACAAGATGGATATCAAGCTTCTAAGGCTGCCAGTAAACAAATGGGATTCAGAGAAGTATATCAAATTTTGGCTCACAAACGGAGTCCAGGTTACAGAAGACAGAAAGGAAGGAAATAAAAGCTTCAGAAAACCAAAGTAGGATTTGGATTTTTCTCTCATATTAACATTCGTGAATCTCCTTTCATTAAAAAAAAACGTTAATAACTCACGAACAAAAAAAAACATTAGATATAAAACTACAACTCTTATTTTTCAATGTTATACATAAGAACTTATAGCTGTATAGAATTTGATCATTTATATAGTGACAAAAGAAGTGTCATTAGTTTTCCTGATTAATCTTTTAAACCCTAATCTTAAGGAAATATGGTTAACTACAGATAAAGCTTGTATTTTGTTATTTTCTATTTAAGAAATCTTGTCTATGCATTTCATTAGTCTTTCCTACTGTAGCTTTCTGTCTAAATTGAATCATAATTTTCGCAGTTTTCAATTTAGTATTAGCTTACAGTTATATAAGTTTTGTTGTGCTTAGAAGATAGGTATTAGAGATTTTTATATTATTTTTATTCAAATTGAAATGTAAGAACTGACATTTTTGACAGCTTGCTCATTTAAGCTACTGCCAGTGACTGGAGTCTAAAACACACTTGCAACAAAGTAATTGACATATTTTTTAGTTCCTCGATTCTACTTTTGATCGTGTAAAATTTGATCCACATGAACAATTTTAAGTGGCAAAGCCTTGATAATTGCTTGTATATCTTCGAATAGACATGATAGGAAGCGCGAATCGGTTGTGACTTTGATTGAATACCACCACTGCTGTGACCAGCAAAGGAACAAAGCCGGAGCGGAGCAAAGTACTGTCGCAACTCATATATTTTTATATAATTTGCTTCGTTTCACTCTCCTCATCCGATCACCATTTCAATACTGTAAAAGAAGCATAGTTTTGACCAGCAAGAGTAACATTGCACCAATGTTCCAAATATGTAGAAACTATCTAATAAGCTCGAGCCAAATGCGAGTTGATAACACTGGCAACTAGGACTGTTGGTTGGTAGTAACTTGAACAGTATTTTACATGATGATGAATAATGGTGCGGAAACGTGAAACTGTATGGGATTTATTTGAAAAATTGAATTTAAATATAGGTTGGCAACACTGAGAACTGTGGCGTTTGGGAACGTGGACACTCATAGTATTTTCCATTGTGTCGATTAATGTTTATGCTAAGTTCGTTGTTGATACGTCTAATGGTGTAGAAGCAATTTGAAAAATTCATTTTAAAAAATGTGTTGGCAACACTGACAAATAAACAACAACACTATAACGTGTTCCACTATCCAATATACATGTTTGCAAAATTTGTTGTAAAGCAATGCACGAGTATATATTTCTATAACTAACAAACACACAAACATTCATTTATATGTACCGTAGGGCTATATAGAAACTTCATGTCTGTTTTCTTTCCATCATTCTTAGTCAACGATGAAATAAACTCACACATGACATCTGCAGAGTAATTCTCGAATATTTAGGAGTGTAATGCGATATTAACCCTGCTAGTGCAAAGTATACTTCCTTTTTCGTTACATGGGTTTATTACTGGGTCTATTTTGCATTCCTCGGTTCGAACTTGCTTTTAGGGATTTTAACCCTTATCCTACACACAATATGAAAAGAAGCTTAGAGATGCTACAACTGCAATGGTTACACGTTGACTGCCATGTGCATCACCGGTGATGCACAGGATTACTACTTTATGAGGTCGTATGCATCACCGATAATTCACAGCAGTTTTATTTTCTAAGGCCGTGTAGATCAGCCATGATGCACAACAGAATGATTTCGATAGTGGCGTCTACTCGTATGGTCCCAGAAAGTTGTACTACCTTGTTAGTTTCTGGCTTCAGCATGTAATTGTCGTTAAATCCTATGAACGTTTTGCGTAGTTACTGCTAAGGTAATTGTAAGGGCAAGAAATGAAACAAATATTGTCTTTCCTTTTAATTCCAACAGTTGCTTAGATCATGAAAGGATAAAGTTCTTACTACGTTATTACAAAATATTCAGTTATACAGCAAATATACAAGCTTTAAGCTGGTAAGGAGATCAGACTGACTGTTGGCAGATATTTTGCTGCAGTGGCAATCCAGGACCTTGGATAGAATTTTGAATGATATGCAGAAAAAGTTGTTTTTTGAACGTAGTGATTTGCTTTTGTCGTCACCTGTAGCACTTTTGTACAGCACTAACGCGCTGACAACAGCAGTTCTATGGCTAGATTCCTATGCCATTTGACGCCCGTTCGCAAAGCTGAGGAATATGGAGATATCTGGTCGGAAACGTCGATGAACCCCTTTCCTTTCTTATATGCGAGAAGAGTATCCGGTTTCACTGCTCCCCACGTGTACGAGCTTCAACCATTTTGTCTATTTGGTGCTCAGCATAATAACCTCATTCTAATCTTTTCATTTTAGAACAAAGCCTACAGAAATATTAATTTGAGCAGTTACTTCAACTTTTTGGTTTCTTCTGTCCTACATCAACTGTCATTCCCCTCCATTTTTATTGTTCCAGCAAGATGACTGGATCTCTCGTTGAGTTTTGTGCTAGTGGCACACACCAGTGACACACAGAACAACAACGAAGGAGGAAGGAATGCTATGTGCATCACCCGTGATGCACGCGGCCCTGGTACCAAAATCATGATCCAGGGCCGTGTGAATCACAGGTGATTTACACAAACAACAATGAATAACAACAATAAAAATCACGTTTGAAAAGAGATAATTGAACTGTTGTGATTTTTTCACTAAAAGGAACAACAAAACATTAAAATTAGAAAATGGCCCGGAGGAATATTTTACTCGATATTGGCTCTGGCAGTCAACGTGTTAAGTTACACATATATACGAGGCGTGTCTATTTGCGTTTCTAGCTCTTAAATAAAGAAGCGAAAACTGAACGTGATGAGCTTTAACGTGTCTGAACCTGCAAGACAAATATCAACATGTTCGGCCTATCTGTTTATTGTGATGCGTGGTTTAGAGCATATGTATTTTGTCATTTGCCGGAAAAATGCTAAGTTTAAAATATTACCAATGCGTCAATTTGAAATTTTTTCAAGCAAAATTGAACTAAAATACCAAGGGAATGTTCGCAAACGCTTACTGACGTTTACGGGTAAGACAGTATATCTTGTAAACGTGTGTTTGAGCGGCACAAAAGTTCCGTGTAGAACGTAGAACATGGAGGATGATGAATGTCCTGTGGATCTTCAAAAACGAAAGGGAATGTTGAAAAAATAATAAGATATTTCGAGGAGAGCACTGATTCAGAGTCTGAATGACAGTAGAAGCTTTGGGTATTAACTAAGACGCCACTTGGAAAGTTTTGCTTCAGGATATTACAAAAGTGCAAAAAGAACGCGCAAGGTAGTTTTAGTGTACTTTTTATAAAGCACCTTTTGTACAACAAATGTTTCGCGACACAGGAACATCCTCCATATTCGCTGGATTTAGCACCCTGTGTCCACTTCTTTTCCTAAGATGAAATCTGTGTTTAAAAGAAACAGTTTTGAGAAAGTTAATGCAGTAAATAATGAAACGGCTGATGTGTTCAAACAGCTTACAGAACCAGATCTGTTCCATGTCTTCAAACGGTGGGAAAGAAGACTAGATCGGTGCACAAGTGCAAATGGGAATTACATTCAAGGGACAATCATTAAAATTATAATACTTATAGCTCTTAGAGAAAATACATAAATAAAAGTTATTGTATTTGTTTCGTGTTTTAATAGACACAACTTATATATAAGAAGCAATGGTCAATGAATATGATCTGCTATTAATTCTGTTTTCTTGGCTTATTACGGATAAAGAAAAGCACGTATTTAATAATGTCATTTTCCAAAAACACTACTATCTTTCATGGAAACTAAACCAATTAGGTAGTGAAAGATGTAATATTATATACTGTCCGATAAAATCATATTCTGAAGGGAAATTTTGTTATATTAGAAGAAGCCAATGGTCATTATGATGTCCTCATGGGAGTTTCAAATTTCTAACAACAAAAGATTAATAAGAAAAGAAGTTCTTATTGCAATTATTCACATTGATAATTACATTATTTTTGTAATATTCTCATAAACTAGCTAGATTTCTTTTGTTTCAATTACGCTAGTAAATAAAGATATCTGATGACTTCATTAGGTTGTTCTGTAATTTGATATATCAAAGAAAGCGCAGAGTCTAATTCCGTGTGTGCTTCCTTTCAATTGAGATCCTCTATGTCCGACAATATGGGACATATTTGTAATTGAATCAATTACGTTCTCTTGATTTCTAATTCTTGGCTGATATGAAATCTATTTATTAGGTTTCTTTAGATTCCGTCAGTGGAGATTTTCAATCGATATAAGTGATTCGCTGAGTCAGTAGATATTGTTCCAAATTTATTTACGTCATTGACGAATTTGAATGTTCGAATTAAAATATTAAAAAAAAATACATAAAACGGTTTAATTATCTTGTTCAATAAGGCACTAAGAAACAAACAATAATATTCATGGGTGTATCTTAGTAAAGCTGCTGGTGCCCATAAATTAATAAATTCAATGAATAATTTATTTCGCTTTCAAATAAATTGTAAAATGAATAATCATAAAATAAACAATTATTTCGGTACCTTAGAACCACAACCGCCTAAGTCACAAATCCTTGTTTTCGAGCAAAAAGAAAGAAAGCTTTCCTCTCACATAGAAACTGAATTGACAAAGTACAAAATAGACTTACTTTTATGCAGTATGTAACATGTTTACAACAAGAATCATGCAATCATTATGTAAAGAATTCCAAATACTACAAAACTGCATTACTGACGTTTTAGCCAAAACTGGATTTACGCGGCTCTGGCTCTCAGGTACAGAATCTATGGGAGACCCATGATTTTATTTAAAGACACATATTATAATTATTTCTTGCTTTTTAATGAATTACTAGCTAAAGTACCCGCCAGTTGGTGCTGGGTGAGTGAAATACGTTGGCAACTCTAATAGTCGTGATACTACCAAAACTAGTACTGGTAAACTACTAATAGACCATCTTTTCCTCCCTCTTCCTACTACAACAACTACTACTACTGCTTCTACTACTACCACCACCACCATAACAACAACTACTATTATTACTACCACCACCTCCACCATCATGACAACAACAACTACAACAAACAATTATATCAATTATTAAGCTTTATTTTAGCTTTATCTCCAATTATACCACATCATCAACCATTTCAATTCATTCATTATATCAACTTATTTTGCAAACAAAAACCTTCTTTTATTAGTAAATCCGTTTTTTTACATCGATAATCATTACTCATTTCACCTCATATTAATTCCTTTTGGGCTAGTAAATCACATTACCATCTACAATTTATCTTATAAAAATTTAAGAGTTATCTTCTGTCCTTTTTTAATTTAATTCATAGCTCCATGTATATATTCCTTATTTCATTATTAATTCTTAACAATGTTATCATTCATTAAAGATAATTCATAATATCTAATATCCTTGACCTTGTGTTACTAATGGTTTTCTTGTCTTACGTAACAGATTATATTTCTTTACTATCGCTTTTACTAATATTTTATATATTCCATTGGTCAACCGTTCTTATAATATTCTTCTAAAAATTATTTTCTCCCATAACCTTCCCGCTTTCTTCTTTACACGGAGTTTTCTCGTTCAGTAATATTTCTACATTTTTGCAACTTTTACAGTAATCTCTTTCGATTTAGTTTCTTCTTCATTTCTTGCAATTATTGTTCTCTGGATAAAATCCTCAGTTTCTCGATTATTACTTGTTTGACGTCTATAAGAAATATCTATCTAAACTTTTGTCCTAGTCTATTGAATAGGTAATTAGGAATGACACATAAATAGGATAAAATTATTTCTCTTATTGGTGTTTCTTCTATGTTTTTGTTTCTTACAAACTTTGTATTGGTGAAATCCAAATTCAAGAGATTGGTTGAAATCGGATTTGGGATTTTACCTTTCTTCTTATGACGACTTTTCCGGTTATGTCTATTCTTAGCATTATTTCCATGTCCGCTTGTTCTTTTGAAATATTTTACTTCCTGGCTTTATTTCGATAATGTCAACTTTTCGGGACGTTTCTTGCCTTTGTTTAATTTTGTTCTTGTCTTTTTTTTTTTTGATACACACTTCTTTGATCATGGTCTTTATACTTCGGTGTTCCATATCTTTCTGCTTTACGTGTGTTGCTCATCAAATACCATTTCCTTATTATACTCTGATGTGACAATAGGCTCGTTCATGTGTCTCTCAATTGGGTAAACTACTCTTTTATTTTCACTAATTCCAAGAAAATCATGAGTATCTCTCGCCATTTCGCACATGGGACCTGAAATATCGCCACTTTGAGAATTTCTCTCTTAGTATCTTCTTGTTGCTTAAACAATCTACTTGGACCTAGAAAATAATCTACTCGTATATTTGGAAATTGTTTAACACTCTTTACTTTGGCAATGTTTGAGTTATCACAGATATCTAAAGCTTCAGACGAAAGTTTTTACTTTAAACTTCGAAAATTACATTCTTATGAAGAACACCAAATTACTGCTTCAATTTCATCTACTCTTCTAATTTCTGGAAAATCAGCATACAAAGAACAAAAATTATAACTTACTTCTGACATCGTCAGTTCTGAACAGTTTTCCGTAATTTCCACATTTTTTGTTTACTTCATCTGACAGCACCCGTTCTGAGCATTCTTCCATAAGTACTTCATTTGACAACAATGGTTCTGAAAATTCTTCCAAAATTACCTCATTCGAGAACACCGGTTCTAAACATTCATCCCAAATCACTTCATCTGACAAATATGGTTCTGAGAACTTTTCCTGAATTACTTCATTTGACAACAATGATCCTGAAAAAGTAACTTTTTGATCTCCCTTGTTTAGATATTTAGACAAGAAATTATTTATACCTTGAGACTAATTTTCGTCAAATTGACAATTATTCACTGATTTATTACATCGTGCTTTAATTCCGTTGAGCGTTTCCAAGAACCAACCATCTCAGGATTCCTTTTCTTTCCTTCGGTTTCATTTCTTTTCTTCTCTCTCCTTCTTTTTCTTTCGTCTTCTTTCTTCTCTTATTTCTCTTTTTTGTTTTTTATTTCTGAGATTATTTTTTTTCTAGTCATTCAGAATTATTAGAATTATCAATCAGCTTCCAGTGTCTTTTTTTCTTTCTTTGTCTTTCTCCTCTTATTATATGGATTTTCAAGAATCTCATGATCTACAATATCTGTTTCCTGATTACCATTATCTGATGTAATTTCTATTAGAGCTTCCATCTTTGAAATTCTTGCCCATTCGTTGGGCGCCAAATTATGCCCGATCCGTCTCTCCTTCTTCAGGTTGAAGTGTTAAATAATGCAAGAGCCCTCTCTACATGTTGCAGTAACAAAATCTGTTCTGGTCCTCTAATAGAGCAATCTTCAATAGCAAGTAGTTTCCCAGTCTGAACAATCCCTCATGGTACAGACACCTCTATATTGAAGAAAGCCAAGGTGCCCTTAATAATCTAAGGACTTATATCCGCTGGCTTAGACAGGACGACACTTAGTTATTAAGTGATCGGTCAGAAATAGGAGAACTCCTGAAATACATATCCAGCATTGAAGCAAAAACAAGATAAAGTTAAAATCATCAATTTACTAAGATATTAATTCATGTTAATTTCACTTGCCTCTGCGGAACATTTTTAGCCATGTAATGGGTTACTCCCTTTTGTTGGGAAGACGTGTAACGGGAATATTTAGGTTGGATTGTTGAACATTGTCTTTGAGATTGTAACTGAACTTCGCAATTCTTTATTCATCAATTACAGTGGATTATTACGATATTGTATCGTAATCATATATACGGGTAGATTTTACAGGTTCATGAAATGTAATGATGAAGTGCAAACACGTTAGGTAAGTTAATTAAGACAAATGCATGTTATCTTCTGTCTTCGGGACGGCTCTGGGACCAATGAGAGACGTGTGACCCCTATACGTTCCAGATGATTTCGTGTGCAATTGTTGTTATAATGTTATCAGTTGGGTTTGAGTGGGAGAAATCGGTAATGTAGGGTACGTCAGGATGATTGGAGTTGAGAGTATGGAAGTAGATAGTGATTAATATGAAGAGTGGATTAAAGAACATGATTTGACGAGGTGTGTTGTATTTTATGTCTTGGTGCATAATATCTAACAGTAGTGGATGATAAGTTTCGTAACGGCAGGTGATATAGCGAGTGCGGAGTGTTTGTAGATGAAAGAGAATAGGCGGAAATTCAATTCATGTATAGAGGTCAGCAGTGGGGCTAGGGAGCTTAATTCTGTATGCGATTCGAAAGGTGTGTCGTTCTAGAATTTTTAGTTATCTATAGAAAGATAAAGGTGCGGCAATCCATGCGGTGTGTCCGTATGTTGACACCGGGTGAAGGAAAGCTTTGTAGGTGTTTAGGGTTGTTTTCGGTTCTAATCCCCAGGTTGTGCCCGTTAATCGCTTCAGTATACTCAGACGGTTGTAGACTTTAGTTATGTACTTTTGCGGTGTCCAGGTGAGATGATAATCATATATTAGCCCAAATACTTAACCGTATGAGATGGTCGGATTAGAGTGTTCTGAACGTGAAGTTGAAGGCGTGACGGGTTGCGTTGAACTCGTGATCTTTGTTTCGGAGGAAGAAAGACTATTGTTTGGGTTTTGTAAGCGTTTATTTTCAATTGCCATTTAAAGCACCAGCTACTGAAAGCGTCATTTGCAGAATGCATGGTTCTGTTTATCTGTTGGATAGTTTAGCCGATTGCTAAAAGTGTTGTGTCATCGGCATACTGATAGAGGTAAATGCTAGGTAGGGAAATCTGTGCAGAATAGGATGTAAAGTAGAGGTGACAAAGCCTAACCTTGTTTAACGTAAGTATTAAGGAAGATGGGGAAGAAGTAAGTATCATTGATATTGATGTAAGCAAGTTGACCAATGAGAAAGTTTTAGATGTATCGGAGGTATGGGAGGTGAAATTGTCGTAATTTATAAAGTAATCCGTGATGCCTTATCAAAAGCTTTTTCTAGGTCAAGGAGCATAAGTGTGGAGGGTTTACATGTATTGAAGTGATTGGTGAGTCTTAATAGTTGATCCTAGATACCGTAGCCGAGTCTGAAGTCTCCTTGCTGATCGGAAAGAAGATGATTGTCATGAAGCTGAATCTGTCGTTTAACAAGGATGCGTTCGGGTATTTTGTTTAGGGTTGGGCTTAATTGGATGGTACAATATGAGGAAACGGATTCGGGTGGTTTGTTTGGTTCTAGGAACTTCAATGTTTTGGAAATGGCTTTTTCGTTGTCTGTCTGTAGTGGTTGACCGAGTTTTAAAAGTGGGTAAATGATTTTCTTTCGTTGATCAGTCAGCATATTAAACCTCTGCCAGAAGTTTGTTGGACGATCAGCATCTATCAGTTTGTTGCATGTTTTGACTAACTGACGGAGTTCGTAAGCAGCCAGATAGTTATGAACGGTTCTTTTAAACTTTTGATGCTGTTGTAATGAAATCGGATTTCTAGTACTATGTAGTCCCTTTAGTCTTGATGGAACCATTGAATGAGAGTGAAGTATTTCGCCGCAGTTTTGGTCGATGAGGTGATGTTTTAATTATTTGAATATATTTGCCTGATGAAGCTTGAAGTATCTTTCTGTCTTCTAGAGCTTGAACTCTTCATTCGTAGGTGATTGGGTGTGCTCTAAGCGATCGGTGATGAAATCTGAGTATTGGTTCCAGTTTCGAAGGTCGAATCGGGTGGCAGTGCGAGTTTCAAGTTCTGTGGGTTGTTGGCAGGGATGTATTTTTGGGTGGGTCCGAGGGGTCCGGATCCCCCAAAATTCACAGTTACAGGCGAAACAGTATAACTTCAGGCGTAATTATCTATATTGAATTTACATTTCATGCCCAGACACAGGTTGGACAGCGCGGAAAGACATGGATCCTTGCCAAAATCCAGTTCTGAATACGTGTTTAGTAGTTGAGAAAGATTATGGTGTAAGGTTAACTTTACAGGAACATGGTCACTGCCTACTGTATCCAGGATGTTTATGATTGAGCGTTTGACAAGGTTGTGTGAAAGAATAACTTTTTCAGGAGTTGTTTGGCAGAAGGGACGTGTAGGTTTTGAAAGTTGTTGAAGGATGGCTGTGGTGTGGTTTGTCATGTAGGTGCGTGCTCTTTGCCTGTCTGAATGACTGTGGATGTTGTTGTTTGCCATGAAGAGATAGGTTCGGAAGTTATCTGAAATGTGCTGAAAGACTTGGTGAAGGAGCCTGGTCCGACATAAATTGTGACTAAAACTACGTATGGGTTTTTGAAGTATATGGTGGCAATTAGATATTCAGGTAGCTGAATGTTGGGTGAGGACGATGAGGGATTGAAGGTTTATGTCCGATTGCTACGCCTCCATTTTCTCTCACTGATAGTATACTGCTCGTTTGATGGATGAAGTTATGATTGAGATTTTACATTGGTTTTTGTAGTGTTATAGGTTTCGTCTAACATGAAAGCTTGTGCCTTTTCCTCGAGTAGAAGTGTTTCGAAAAGTAATTTATGCTTTAAGAGTGAATTGATATTAACAAATGTTATCGCAATATCCATAATGAACTTAAGTTGGTGAGTTACTTTGTTATAATGATTAGTAGTTATGCAGAGTTGGTAGGTGGTGTTTGAGGAAATGAACGAAAGGGCCAGAATAGGTTGCTTGAAATGTAACATGGAACACTTGTACGGCTGCAGTTTGGATTTGTTGAAGGATGTGTAGTGGTTGCGATGGTTGGACATTTTACAGTGTGAGAGTGACGAAGAATAAGAGCTGTTCTACGGTGATAGGTTGCAGTAATATGTGTTGTTTGTCTTGGAGATGAAGTCAGGATTTGGTGATTGTTCAGTGACAGGAAGCGGTATTACTAGGTCGGGTTTAGTTGGTTCAGGAGCAGGTTGAGCTCTACAACTGTAGCTGTAAGTTAGGTGAGGTGGGCTGCAAGTAGAGCATTTAAGTGGAGCAGCATGTTTGTACACTGTCGGATAGGGTGAGAACCGGAACCAAAACCGCATTTAGGTTGATTAGGACACTGATCAATGGAATGAGAATTATAGCTGTGACACTTTGCACATCGGATTAGTATAGGCGCTTGAGTGCGAGATGGTTCTGCACGATGTCTTTTACGATAAATATATGCTTCAAGCGTGAGTAGGTCGTTGATGGTTTCTTGGGATTGAGTGAGAACAAGAACGAGTTAAGTAGAGCCTGACTGACATTTGATGCGGACGATTTTTGTAAATTCGTACTCTTCTTGTATAAGTTCATCAGCTGTTACTTCGTCTGTCCAGCTAGGATCAACATAGCCAATAACTGCTGACAGTAATGGTAGTTTTCGTGTGGGTAGGGGTTGTTTAGATCGTGCAGAGGTCAGATTAGTCAGATTAGCGGATGTTTAAAAATCTCAAGACTGCTTATTGCGTATAGTTGTAGCTAGATTAGGATCCGGAGACTTGACTATGACACCATTGCGGTTACGAATAAGCTGTGAGATTAATTGTTTAGGTACATATTTCATAAATTGATTTGGAAGATGATTAGAAATTTGAAATTTCTAATAATATTTTCTAACAAAGTTCTGTATTCAGGTACTTTAAAAATCTATCGCATATTTCTTGCGAATCGGATGCTGTAGCCTTACAAAACGACATCATTGCAATCTCAAGTTGGTTAAAAACAAACATATTGTTACTAAACATTACAAAATATAGTGTAATTTCTTACACGAAAAAGAGGAACTAGTTGAAATTCCATTACAATATTAATGATTCACCACTGGTCCGAGTATATTCTATTACGGATCTTAGTGTGACCTTAAGGTCCAACCTCTCGTTTGATATGTACATTAAGCGTATTATTAGTGAAACTCACAGAAATATCGGGTTTGTAATGAGATTAGGAAGCGATTTTTCAAACAGTAATGTTCTAAAGATGTTATATACAACGTATGTTCGGGCGAAGTTAGAATATGCTGCGGTAGTATGGCATCCTAATACAAAGAAGAACACTCGCCAAATAGAAATTATACAGTCTAAATTTGTTCGCTCTCTGACTTACAGAGAAACAGGAATATATCCTAAGTTCGAAAAGTACTTGTACCTAGCAAAGAAATACACATTACAATCTCTGGAAAACAGAAGAGTTAATTTTCTATTATCTTTCCTACACAGACTACTACATAGCAATATTAAATCTGAAAGCTTATTGTCAGAAATAGGGTTGCACGTCCCGCACAAAGTTACTCGACCTCGTGATGCAGTTTTCCATCTCCCGGCCCAAAGGACGAATGTATTAGATATATAACATATTACGAGAATGTGCTCTTTATATAATTTTAATCTTAAAACGTGTCCTGATATAGATATATTAAATATAAAAATAAGTCAGTTTCATTCGTTTTAAGATTAAAGGTAATGAATTGTTTTTACAGAATTTATCACCATGAATCTCCAAATATATATATATATATATATGTAGAATATGAGATGTATGTTGAACATCACAACTAGGTATCCAACCTGTTGTGTTCAATAAATAAATAAATTTAGAGTCGAAATTGCTTAGACGGAAGAGTACATTGGTGCAGAAGGTGATCGTTGTCAATTGTCTGAGGTTTCGCTATTACTATCGTTGTCATGCTTAACATGTTTCTTGTTTGGAGGTGAATCAGATGCTTTATCATTGTTAGCTGTTTGAGTGCGAGATCGAGTTCGAAATTCAGTGTCTGATTTCTTTTAGAATGTCTAGATCGATGTACGGATCATCAGTCGCTAGGTGATGGAGTTTTAACCTGAGCCGAAAGTCCCTTGTGAAATCCGTCTGCCATATTTACTATCAGTCCTTGGGCCGAAGAGCCCATGAAGTGAGAAGAGGAAGAAACATCGAAAAGGGAATCAAAATATTTGATGAGATGATCAATTTCTGTACAATGACTGTTCGTTAGTTAGGTCCTCTCGTTTGGATAGGAGACCAGAGAGCACGCAAATCATCTGCCAAAGACGCTAAACTCCTCTGCCTTCCTCTGGACATCTAAATGCTGAGGAAGACAGCTGGAAAATTGTGCAGGAAGTTGACGTAGGAAGGTTAGAGAGGAAAAATTGGCTACACTGATTCTGCTAATATGAGTTGAGTCTCAAGGCCAGATCTCTGTGAAACGCTATGCTTTATTTATTATTAAATAGCCACACTGATGCCGTGGCTATCACCCGCTGAAAGTGTTACACCCTTTTATTGGGCATAGGTTTGACAGGAAATGTGTTGGTAATGTTTGGGAGATAGTCAAAGAGAATTATGGGACATACATAAATAAATATAATAATATCAAGAAATGAGAATAAAAATGCAGTGCTATCAAATTACAACCACAACATTAAAAGTGTTAATTTAGATGAATGTGTGTTATCCTCTGTCCCCGGGACTGTTCGGACCACTGATGAGATACGTAATGAGCCCTGCTAGTTTCTAATGGTTTACTGTGCACTAGATGGAAGATGACATAAGGCGGGTGTGGGGTTGTGAAAGATGTTATTTGCGGTAAATTAATGTGATCGTCGGAAAGCGTGATGATATAGATGCTGAAAAGAAGCGATAGTGGGTTAGAGATTAGGTGAGGGCGTTCATGAGTGTAGTTGCCAATTTATTGAAAAGTGTCTAAAAGTAGTGGGTGATTGTTTTCATATCGGCTGCTGACATATCGTAACTCGAGCATATAGATCAGAAGTATGGCTTGGTAGTTTTTATGATGTGCTATGCGGAAGACGTGGCGCTCAAGGATTTTGAGTTTATTGTAAAATGACAGGAGCTGATATCCAAACTGTATGGTCATATGTTAATACTGGTCTAAGGAATGCTTTGTATGAGTTGATGATGGTTGATGGTGCAATCCCCCAAGTGGTTCCTGTGAGTTTTTTCAGTACGTTTAAACGGTTGTATGCTTTGAGGGTAAGTTCCTTTAAGTATGTGTTACATGTTGAAGGTGATCGAAGGTTATTCCTATATATTTAACAGTATGGCTGGGCCGTATTTGTGTCTGTTGTACGTGGAGCTATAGTTTCGAAGGGTTGCGTTGCACACGTGATCGCTGTTTAGGTGGCAAGAATACTATAGCTTGTTTTTAATGCGTTTATAGTAAGTTTAAAATTTAGAGCACCATCTGATCTACAAATCTATTCCTGTTTGCATAGTGTGGTTAATTTGCTATATTGTGCATGCGGTTGCGAGAAAGACTGTATCGTCCGCAAACTTATAAAGTTATATATTTGTTGGTAGATCTGAGCAATTGGATACGTTCGCTCGATATTAAGATGTGTTGGTCTGAATATATCCTGTAAATAACTTGCAAAGGCGTTTGCTTTTTCGGTATCAGTTTCTAGAAATTGATTATCTTGCAGTAGTTCACAAGTAGTTTTTTTTCCTCTTGCCTGTGAGTATGTTGAAACGTTTCTAAAATCTGGTCGGGTGCACTAAATCTCGAAGCTGGCTGCATGTTTTATCCATTGCCTGAGCTTATAAGCAGTTATATAATTGTGCATTGATCGTTGAAGTTGTCAGTGAAGTTGTAAGGAGACAGGATTTCGAATTCTGGTATAGTCCCTAAAGGCCTGACGTGAGCGTTTAACATGTTTCAGATAGTTAGGTGGCAGTTTCGGTTGGTAGAGTGAGATCTTTTTAGTAGGTATGTGCCCTTTCGACGCTGTCTGAATGATATCGGTGATCTTCTTCAGTGTCTGGTATATTTTTTCCTTGTTTGTTGGCTTCTGTACGTTTTCTAGCCTATCCCTGATATAATCACGGTAGTCGTTCTAGTCTGCGAGATCAAGTCTTGTGGTTGTTCGGATGGTGTCTGAGTTTGGTTGTTGGGAAGGTTGGTGATGTAGGGTGATTTTGATTGGAACATGATAGCTGTCTACAGTATCAAGAACTTCTATGTGGGTGCGGTGTATCAAGGTTGGGGAGAGGATATCTATATCGGGAGTGGTTTGCAAAATTGGTCGCGTTGGTTTTAGTAAGGGTTGTAGGATGTCATTGGTGATAAAGTTATGAAATTGATCTTTCTGTCTGTCCGATCTTCTGTGGATATTTATGTCTGCCATAATGATATGTTTTAAAATTATTGGATATGTGCTGAAAGAATTGCAGTAGAATTATATGACCAGGAAGTACATATATAATTATTAAAGTTACACATGTTTTAAAATAAAAAATAAAGGGTGAATATGATGTATTCGGGCAGATTAAGTCGTGTAATACGATGTATACGATGCGGTAGGTTGGTTTGAATCCTAGCGTCACGCCGCCGTTTGCTCGAAGTGCCGGAATTGTGCTTGCGTTATGGATTAACTGGTAGCCACATATTTTACATTTTGGTTGTGCTGTAAGGTGAGTCTGTCTTATTTAGCAAGAAAACATGAAACTTTTCTTTCAATAGTAATGTTTCAAAAAGTGTTTTTTGTTTACCAAGTGACGGGATGTTTAAAAATAATATTACTATATCCATAATATTAGAGCTCTGTGTTTGCTTTTAAGAGTCGTTGGACACTGAATATTTTTTTTTAGTTGGCAGTACGTCGTGTTATTGGATATTTGACATCTGTCGTGTTATTTGATATCTCACCATGCTTTATGATTTATCAGATGCACTATGTTTGATTCGGATTTCAGCGACAACGTATCGTGACTCTCCCTTGTAAGTGTCAACAGTCATACAGATTAAATTTTGTAACAGCGTGGAAATTGTTGAATGTTCTATAGTAGCAGTTGGAAAATAAATATGACTGAAATGAACAGTACTACTTAAGTACATTCCGGTTGTATGAGAATACTACATCCTTCCGTAAAGCTATGAATCAAGAGCTGAAACAGGCTGGAATTGATTTGTGACTGGAAGAAGACTTTCTACTTGGAACAATCTCGAAGCAGAAGACGGATAAAAGCTACATCTTCATGCTACAGATCATGGAAACATCCACAGCATGGATGTCTTTTTTTTTCATGCTACGGATAAAAAGAGGAGATGCTTTAAGTACAAGCGGTTTGTTTAGAATTGACTAATACAATCAAATTGTGAACATATCATGTAACAATATTTGCGAAAGATTTCATAATTTGTCTGCATGAGCTTCGTCTACTTGACCCCAAACATTTCCCAGAAATAAAGGAGAAAGGCCTTCCTAATGGCGCACTTGAATCTGTTGTGAAGAAGATAGATGTAACTCAGAATAATATTTGCAAAGAGTTAATTCAAGTAGTAATAATTGTATGACACATTCGTACACAATATTTTAATAATGTTGAATCCGAAGTGCGATGATCATGAAGAGGGGAAAGATTTGCAGAGGAAGGTTCTGTTAAGGAACTAGGCTGACATATGTGCCAGTGATAAGTTATGTAAAAATTGTATGTTGTGCTGCAAAAGTTATGTATCAAATCGTAAGATTATCGCTTTAACAACTTGCATTTGGCGTATGCAATATTACCATGCCCACAAGTAGCATGTGAGTGATGTTCTCAAAGTTAAGTATAGTAAGAACTAGACTCGTTCACTCTTGTCGGGAGGTAGTTAATTAGTCACACTTTTGCTCATAAACACAGGAAGATGCTTTCAGTACGATAACTTCTAAGGAAATTATTGAAGAATTTTGTAAATCACAAAAGGAACTAAAAAAACTCTTAAATCTCTAAAATGATTGTATTCTCTCTTTTTTTATTCATAAGGTACTCTGCAGTTCAGCAATTCAAACAATTTCAGTATGTTTACATTATTGTACTAAATGTAAGTATTCCACAAAAGTAATAATTTCAATTACGATTAATTTGTGATTATGCACAAATAATATTGTTCCATAACCAATGGCAAATTATTATTATTATTATTATTACATATCACCTGTGTTTAGATGATTACTTGTTTATTGCGATACTAATACGGTGTACCTATTTTTATTGCTAGACAGCAGGTATAAAGAGAAATTGGGAATGTAATGTAGGATTGATAAAAAGTAGTTTTCTTAATTTCTTTCTTTGGGAACCCTTATTCTGAAGTTCCATGAGTTGTCATAATTATATCAATAATCTAAACATCTACAGCGAAATTGATGTTTTGCAGCATTACGTTCCGTTGGCTTCAGGAGGAATGAATTTAAGTGCATTTATAAAAAATACTGTGCCCATGTAGAGTAATAGCGCACTGACCCCTCACCCTTTCAGTCCAATGCTGGGGACAAATCTATCGACCTGAATTTCTGGAACCAACGCCTAGATGTGCGTTCATTCACAGCATTATCCCCAAAGGTCGTATTCGGCGACTTCATTCGAGTACGGACAAAAACAAATATTTTGTATGGGTTAGTGTAGTAACTTTTTACTTCGGCCCGTCACTATTCACCCATTTACAGCCAGTTAAAACCCATACCCATGTCGGGACTAGAACCCGGGACCTTTGAGCCGTTGGACTAACGCCTCAGACCGCACGGCTACCCGGCCAGCACGCATACGGACAAACCTATCTTAAAGTCATAATGCAGGCAACCCCGAACGAGCTGCTTCGACACCTCCAGTTGTTTTCAGCAGTACTCGACCTATGACTGCTGTGTGTGTGGGAACACGCCTATCCTGGTCACGGTCAATGTTTTCAATCCCGACCAGATCGCTTTTTCTGCACCTGAGGAACGTATTTCCGTATCATTGATCAAGTCTTCCCATGCGACGTCAAAAATGGCAAAAACATTTTTGGTACCTTTTAGTTAGTTATACGTGGGAACCATGTATCATTTTCTCCGTGAGGCCATAAATAGTTTGAATTACTGGGAGTTTTTTTATTCTTTTCACTGTTCTTCAAAGAAAGTGACCATCGCTTCATTTACATTATTATAAAAATGGCTGACATGTCATAATTAAAAATAAATTATTTATCTGACCTTTCAGACCGAATAAATATTTTATCGTGTAAAATTACACTATATACAATAACAGTATGTCTAACACTCTTTTCTTTTTCTTTTCGGGAAGATACTGCTTTGGGGAAAAAGTTTCTTTACACCAAACACTCAAGAAAAATATCATATTACAAAGTACCAGTAAGTAATATCTATTTTAATCTAGAGAATATTGTGACATCCGGTATTTCACTGCAAAAGAGTACAACTCGTAGAATGGGATTAAATAATTCAAGTGAAAAATACAAAATGAACACACCGAATTTAATAATTACTAGGAACAAACAACACATTTCTTTTTGAAGTAGTAGAATTTCTCCTTTTTCGATATTGAGTTTTCACAAAGTTATTTCATTCATTAAATACTTCAAGATCAACATTTTCCACTAACTGTAAATCTTTGATATCATAGTTAAAGCAACCAAAATATTTTATACTCGGGTTGTTCTTCCAGAATTCTGTGACATAGTTCACCTCCTCGAACACATCTCCACTCTGAATAATGAAAGTTTCTAATTGTGTAGATATACATCTTCCGCAGATTAATGGTAACAAATTCGTGTCATTAATGAGCCGAACATATACTTTCTTCAACTGAGTGCCACTTTCCAAAAGTAACTGAAATGCTTTCCCACTTACGTTAGCATCTAGAGAAAGGTATTCTAATTTTGACGCTGAAATTGCTTCGCCTTCGTTTCCCCAAATTATCGTTTCTGATTCCACCAAAGAATCTACTTCTAGTCGAAGTGTTTGCAAATTTGGACAACATCGTAAGAAGAGTGATAGATTAATTACAAGTGTATCGTTAAAGGAAAATGACTCTGCTGAATATCGTACACATATATGAGTCAAATGCGTACCAAAGATTGACACGTAGTTATCGAATTCACTTCTAGAAACTTTCCCAACACAAACGTAAAGGTGTGTAATGGATTGGAAGAATTTTAGGATCACTAAGCGAGATTCTGTTAAGTCTTTTAAGCGAACAACATGTAAATTCCATTCTGGTGGTTCCAATTCGCTTCTTTGCTCATACATTTCATGAAGGTAGTCACAGAGATCATCAAGGGGAACGCCAGCGTCTTCTAAATTATCAACAACACCTAACAATGAAAGCAAACCTTGAGAAGAAATTAATGAATCACTCAGATAAAGAACTCTTAAAGTTTGGCAAAGTTTGGTTTTAGAAACTATATAAATGAGTGCCAAATTATCTTCTTTGTTATTATTATTATTATTTTGTGTGTTATGGTCACCCTGGTTAGGCTCCATAAAAGCTTCATTCCCTAAAGAATTTTTATCCTGAACTTTGCTCCTAAGTTGTGACACCTGCGTAAGAAAGTAAATGCCCTTATCAGTGACTTCAGAGGTTCCGGAAATATCCAGAAAACGAACATGTTGACACACTTTTCCGATCACACTAAGTATATCATCAGATGCTACACCAGGTAGCTCCAAACGCGTCACACGATTATTTTGAACTATTAAGTCCCGAAGCAACGAAGCTATTCTATTCTCTATAGGATCATCAATTGCTAGCTTTTTGTGGTCTATGAACGGAAACGATAAGATTTTCAGGTTCTTGGCTTCCTTCACCAGAAACTGCAGTAGGTCATCCAGATATATTCTTGGGAAAGATCTATATTCTGACGCGTAAAATGAATTTGCAAAATCAAAGATTTCTATACCGGAAGACATCAACACAAGCGCTAGAACTAATCGTCCATGGCTGTCTGGAATATAGTCGAAATTGTAATAATTAATAGAAGATAATCCATAACATAGCAATTGCGAGCGAACACCAATCGGCAATTTTTGAAAATGATTTCTCAATTTCTGGATTTCACCAGGCCCCAAAGTTGTCATATAATATTGGCCTACGTCGTTGTCCCATTTTACTCCTGATTGTATTTTGTCCAGAACCACAATTGTCAGATGAATGAATAGAATATCTTGCAAACACAAGGGTTGACGCAAGCCAGGAATTGGTTTAGGTCCAGACATAGTTACTTAAATATTTCTACAAGTAATATTTTAATATCCACAGAAACGTTAATATCCTTTTTTTTTAAAAAAAAAACAACAACAAAGAGTGGCATTCTTAAAAATACATTATTGAATTGCATAAAAGCGTAATGAATATTTAAATTCATTGTTTTCCAAACGAATGGAAACTTAGAAGCAACAATATACTGGTATAATCCAAGCCTCTCCACCTAGAGATGGAACATGGCGACGATGCGTTGCTATGGCACGAAATTATCAATGTATTTTTAATCAAAACATCATTAACGTTTAGACATTACAATCTAAATTTATGATAGTAGTGAAATACTCTAGTCACAAAACCTGAAATTCATAAAGAAATTTTAAATCATTATATTAAAAAAAAACCAGCAACAATAAGTGTGGACTGCAGAGTGCACACTGCACAAATCGAAAAGGAAGGATTCTTTGGATAGTTCAAGAAGATTGTGACCATGACTATAATTGCATAGCTGTTTAATTAAAACTAATCAAATATAATTATTAACATTTGAGGATATAGTATGTACGGATTATACGTATATATTTAGAATTTGGTTTTCTCAATAGCGTTTTTAATTTCTAGCGCTGAGATTTAAAATATGACAAGACCAGTTCTCCCATACGAAATAACATTCTTACAAGGGTCACGGTTCTTAAACACACAAATCTTATTCACACCTAATATATCGCAAGCAACATAACGAGATATGTAGATTACCAAAATTTAAGGTGTCATGGTCCAGGGGGAGGAGAGCTAGGGGCTCCAGACCTTCGAATGTTACAAAAATGTATATAAGGGCAATAGCGAAGTTTTAATAGAATATCTTGAAAACTGGAAAAGTAATCAAAATAAAACTCGCACAACATATAACTGACCACAAGTAGTAACAAAAACCATAAGCAGTGTTGTCATCTAGGAAGCAGTGTTGCCAACGCAGAACAAAGTTACATTTTTAAAAAAATAACATTATATACCAATTAATGCACAGTGGAAAAGTACTGGCAATAGAAAAGAAAATTGTACAAGTTGGTTGAACAGTGTTGCAAACTATGGAAGATTTATGAGCTGAAGCCGGCCGAGTGGTCTACGGCGGTAGGCCTTCGGCTCGAAGGTCCCGGGTTCGAGTCCCGGCAGGGGTATGGGTGTGGATTTTATCACTTAACAGCTAAAGGCCAATCGTGACGGGTCGATTCCGAAGTTACTAGACTGGCCCATTTAAAAATAAAGTTTACTAAAGTTTTTATATGAGCTGAAAGTTATCGGGTTAGCAAATATATGTGGAGACACAGGTCAATATGCTGATATCTGGAATAACAGTAAAAACGCTAATCAGAACGTATACTACCGAGGGTTGGGGAATAGTGAAAGCATTGTCACCACTGAATGGAACCACGTGTTAAGTAAGATATATTTAAAAGGCACTAGTAACGAACAAAAGAACATTGTGAACGCTGGTACCATAGTGTTGCAATCTTCGTGTTGGTGTGATATATCTTCCATAGTTTGCAACACTGTTCAACCAACTTGTACTGTTTTCTTTTCTATTGCCAGTACTTTTCCACTGTGCATTAATTGATATATAATGTTATTTAAAAAAAATAATTTTGTTCTTGTTGGCAACAGTACTT
The DNA here is from genome assembly GCA_022664845.1 of Lepisma saccharinum. Classification (NCBI taxonomy): domain Eukaryota; kingdom Metazoa; phylum Arthropoda; class Insecta; order Zygentoma; family Lepismatidae; genus Lepisma; species Lepisma saccharinum. The sequence goes on from JAGDQP010001491.1 coordinate 115,156, forward strand.
CCTAGATGGAAACACTTCTTATGGATTTTATTACTACTTGTGGTCAGTTATATGTTGTGCAAGTTTTATTTCGATTACTTTTCCAGTTTTCAAGATATTCCATTAATACCCCACTACTGCCCTTATATACATTTTTGTGACATTCGAAGTTCCGGAGTCCCTAGCTCCGCTCCCCGTGGACCATGACACCTTAAATTTTGGTTATCTACATATCTCGTTATGTTACTTGCGATACATTAGGTGTGAATAGGATTTGTGTGTTTGAGAACCGTGACCCTTTCTTGTTAGACTTAGGTTTATACAGGGTGTTTCAAATTGTTGCTCAAAACTGAAGAGTGAATTCCCCCGACTGAAACAATAAAACGTATCTTGGAATTTGTAAAAAAATAAAAAAAATGCGTAGTTTCGGAGGAGAGGCATATCTTAAATATGTGGAGGCATCGCCACAAATGACGTAATATTTAGGCAAATTATAGTGTTGGGCTGCTTAGTAAATCACAATCCGAATTGTACCACATAAGCAGACTATATGATTGAGAAAAGGTCGCGTAGAGAAGTTCCGTCACATAAGAATTTCATTCTTAACAAATAACATTACGCTGTATACAAGCATTCTACAATCATAAACTTTTTTTATTAAATACCGTTATTAGGTATACGTAGGCCTGCTGAAGATACATGTTTCCGTGATCGTCTTGTCTAAGTTCCGACAAAACTTAATTTTCAAATTCATGGTCACCAAGAAAAATTGCCCAATGAGACAGTGTGTTCATAGGCAATTCGCTACCACCGAGTGAACTTTTGTGGAACTACTTTCATGGGCACAGTTATCCAGAAAACTTGTCTGTGACTGATTCATTACAATCAACTGGAACGTAAGTGACTCTGAAATATAGACTCTGTCCTGGGACTTTTATGATAAAGGTTGTACAATGTTCTTTCTGTTATTTATACCTGCAATTCCCCGTTTATGTTGCTAATTTAAAGCAATAACTTGTAATACTGTTAGTTATTCTCTCGGTAGCTAACTATATTTAATCTTCCTTTCTTTTTCAAGTGAAGTAAAAACAAGATACCGGAACTGATGTTTACATTATTTTGCCCCAAGTCGTCGGTCAATGAACTGAAGTTTACAGCATAAAATAAATCTGGTTTCTGCTTGCAGGAAACAATGTAGAAGGTATAGGTATACCTCGATCAGTTAAGTTGGATTACAAACTGTTTTGTGCAGAGGAGTGTGTAAGAATTTGCCGTCAACGTACTGATGTATATTAAATCCACTGACGTGTAGCATATTCCTTTGACCATCTTCAGATAGATGTATTATAGGCTGTTTATTGAGTTACGATTTCATAAATTATACTTTCTGAACCATTTTGAATAGCAGTTACGTCAGAATAACATGTGCAAGCTCAACCTTGTAAGTCTAGACGACATAATAACACACTACCAAGGGACCAATATTCCAATACGTCACCCAATTACAGACTGAATCATATCGCGTGCGATTAAAAAAAAAGCGGCCTGGGAGTCTAACATTAAAAGAAAAAAAAATGAAGATGATCAGAAATCACGTGACAAGTTTCAATGCAAAACATGTTATACAATAAATGTGGACTCTCCATAACTTAGTTCGAATTGTGTCATAGCAAATATAAGATACGATATCTTCTAGAAAATATTCTAATCTATATGTGATTTACCTACATTGCATGCAGGTTCTTTTAATATTCTTAGCACGCACTTCCTGTAGAAAATTGTATATCATGACAAGGAAAACTATGAATCAAATGCTCGTGTATGTTATAAACAACTTCCAAACGTTTCAAGAATGCTTAGCAGTACGAAGAGGAGGATCAAAGACTACAAGATCACGTTTTCTCCCCATATACAAGTACATCGCCAACAGAGATCAACGGCCTTAGGAATATTCAGACGGAAATTTTACGAACATCAGATCATATTAAATTCTCAGTACCTGCGTGTTCGTCTTCGGCATATGGTACCCGCACGGTTAAACACAAGTCAATTAATTGATTAATTAATTAAGGTATATAGCTGTAGGTATAAACGTTTGCGATGGGCTATCGAAGTATGCCGAAGATGAACAAGTTTAATACGAGTTTGATTTTCGTGAAATTTCATATCTGGTGATTCTATTAAGGGTTCCTGAGTTCGATTTCAATCAATAACTTTCAATTGCAAAATCCAAGGTGACAACAGCCCGAAATATCTTAACTTTTAAAATATTATACAATAGTCGTTAAATTTCATACGTGAGAGTTTCAAACAGCACTGAAATAGATTTTGAATTTACAACATTGGAATTTCAAAATTCAATATGCAGACTTGAATTCGAAATTTCAAGGTGGTATTAGCAGTAAATGGTTTAATTTTGAATACATAAACTGTCCAGTTTTCGTGAAATTTGATAGAAAGGCATTTCGAAGATCCCTGAATTTTATTCTGAAGCCAAAAATCCCCAATCTGTAAACTCAAGATGGCGTCAGTCTGGAATCACATTAATTTTAAAATATCATCCGATTATTATTATTATTATTATTATTATTTTGAATTTCATATCTCATTGTTGTCAGGACGCTGAAATCGATTGTGAAGTCAAAATTTTTGAGTTCCGAAATCCGAGATGTTGGTAGCCCGAAATTCTTTAAACTACCATCAAATTTCGTAACGTTTCATGTCTGGGGGTTACAAAGGTTTGATTCTGAGGTAAAAGCATTCAGTTCCGAAATTCAAAATGGTTACTTCTCCCGAAACAACATATTTTAAAATATCGTGCAAATTCATATTCAGAAATTCCAAAGATCGCTAAAGTTTGATTCCGAAATAAGATATTTTAAATGCCTAATAGGGGACTTCGCGCAAGTTCCTTCGCATTTCCGGAAAAGTTACAGTGTATTTGAAAAATCTCAAGAGAATAATCCAGGCATCTCTCCTTCCTTTCCTTTCATTCTGCTGAAGTATGAAGGAGTCAAGTAAAGCAACCTTCGGGAAAACACTTTACAAATATGGCGACATCTTTGAAAAAGCACGAGTAATTAGAAACGCAAACAACTGCGCAGTTGTACTCGTTTTTCAAGATACTTTCTGGCGTGAACTTTTCCCTCTCTTCCGCTCGAATTACGGCGGGTATTCTTTTTAGAAAAATGTATGTGTCCATATTCCTTATTTATTCATTAATTGTACACTTCGCATCAAAAAACTTGCGACAGCGAACGCCGTGCAGCTAGGCAACCCAAATGGCACCTTCTTATCCCATAATCGTGTCTGGTAAACAGACCCCTCTTTCTTCGTCCTTCGTCACACCCATAGTAAAATGAGAAAACATCATGAGCACCTTATTTCGGTTGTTTTTTGTTTTTTTCAAAATAGACATGTATTAGTATCGAATTCTATCGATAAAATGAAAGAATAAAAGCGAGACGAAACAATATACGTAAGTTGACGGAGGGAGAAATTTAAACACACAATGAAAAACTGAAACCGATGGGTGCCTTCAGGCAAAGGCAGAGAAATTAGAGAGAGAGAGGAAAGGGGAGAAAAGAAAAGAAGATGGAGTACAGATAAAAATATGGAATTTAAATGTAGTAAAAAAGAACCTAACATTATAAAGTGCAGTGCTCACAAATCTAACAGCAAGGTAGAAGAGACTTTTGGATTTTATATGTTTTCAGGGCTATTCGAATATATAAAGGGCGCTCGAAAATTCATTTAGTCCCTTTCAATATTGCGACCAAAGTCAGATTAAATATTCATGATTTCCAGTGGAGACACATTTAGGATAATGTCAAAAGTGTAACACACATGATTTGTTTGTGTGTGGTTCGCCTGCAAATTCGGTGAGGCTCTTTGAACGCACTGGTTCGGAATACATTATAATCATGAATTCCGCCAGGATTTTCAGATTGGCGTGTGTAAAGTCAAAATTAGGAGGGTGTAGGTAGCTTTACAATGTTTCCGTCAACTTTTGACCGTGAAAATAAAGTAAAAGTTGGGGATATTCTCAAGGATTTGGAGCTGACCCCCCTCCCAGTTGCCGGAGTCTGGCGGAATCACTGATTGTAACAAACCATGTAGATACCGTGGTCCATATCTTCCATTCCAGACCAGTACTGTAAATTAAGCATACAAAGAACATGAATGGGTAATAATTTTTCTGCTTAATTTCTATCAGAAAGAGCCAAGATTATAATTCCAAACTGTATCAAAATGAAAAGTTCCAAATGTTCAAAAGCAATATTCATATGTTCCTATAGGCATACCAGACATTACATGTTGCACATTTCAAAAGTGAAAAAAGAACACATTGAATATTATGTTGATAAATTTAATTATAGGATGGAAACGAATTTTTTTGCCAAACTAATATAAAAATAATTCTTCTCTTGAAATAGCGAAAAAAGGGGACTATTTTCTACTCATATCTTAATATGTATCTGTTCCGAACATGCCACTCTAGATTCCACCTATTGTGAATATAACGCTTTAATAATTACAACATTAATGAACTAGTGTTCATAGCAATTCGCACAGATGGAATAAATCCGGCAGAGCTGAAACGGGCCCCGACTGTCGGGGGATGCTGGTCAGGTTTTGGACTCTCATCAGGTTTAAGATTCGAACGCATTCTGACGCGGTGATTCGATGTGTGATTTGATAACCTTGAAGATGAAGGAGATATTTTAATTGTTTCATTGCGTTTGAACAGAGTTTATTTCAGGGGTGCCCAGAGTCGGAGATGTTATCTCGAGAACACGAAAAGTACGACCTCAAAATTCCCAGTTAAATAGATTTTCCAGACCGGGTCAATCGGGTTATCGGGTCACACATGTCTGGGTCAGTCCCTATCACCGATTCATCGAAAGTGACCCGAATTTGGCTGGGGAATAAGCACAAACAGAGGGTGTGTGTGTAAATTAAGAGGAGAAATAAACATGAATAAAGAGAGAGAGAAGTAAAAGAAAAGAAAGAAGCAGGGAAGACACGATAACAATACATCAAGAAAGAGAGGAAGAGAGAAAGATCAATGAAAAATATGAAAACTACATTATCATTATGCTAAACAGCACATACACCTGTTTACTCGGATTCTGACCAGTGATACTTCGTTAAGTTCTCCAAAGTCCCGAGATGAATCTTTGTTTGAATACTTCAGTGTATGCGAAAAAGAAACTGACTGATGGGGAATCGAACACAGGTTTGCAAATTAGAAGTCCAGCACGATAGGGATACTCCACAGACGACTTAACCCAAGACGTGCTTAACAAATGCTATAGTATTTGTTTCTACGAATAATAACATGAAAATGGATACTTCATATCAATGTCGTGCTCTTAACTGTCCCCCCTGGGACTTAATTTGGACTTTTCCAACCAACATTCGTACATCGTCTTCCTCTCCATAATGACTCGTGCTGCATTCCACAGTCGGAAATATTAAGGCCACTTTAGACGATCCAATTTCTCGTACGATCCCTCGTGTGCAATCCCATCGGTTACATTCTTTGATCGTGTAAAGCGCAGATCGTACGATTTTTCATGCTATCTCCGAAGTGTTCTCTAAATAGAAACGGTCCTATTTTTCAGCGGATTTTTCGTACAATCTATGACAGCGCCCTACTGGCAATATAGCGTCCTTTCCTATTCGGCTGTTTGGTTATGGATTAGAGCACAAAGAGAACATATTAATGTTATTTATTGATGCAGAAATTAACATACGTAATGGCATAATAAACTATTATAGGTATAAAGATATAAAACAATGTTTTTAAGGGAAGTGTAAAAAGGTCGGTGATACTGCAGTACAGCTACTTCTGCTATAGAGGACTGGTAATACCTCAAAATGCTATGTTTTGCATTCTTATAACCATAAAAGGTACTAAATACGTGAGAAATATGTTTAAAAATATAAACACAAAGTTCTGATGTGATCTAATAGCTACTGCTTTTCCTGTATATTGTGCAATGCAGTTAAGGTGATTTTCATTGTTTTTCTTGTGCGTAGAGTACCGAATTTGCAGCAATCATGATAAGGTATCTTTGCAATCATATTCCTCCCCAATTATTTTGATAAATATATACGCTCTGTGCATCCGAAATAATGAAATACATTGAACAGTAATTACAGAAGTAGACATAATGTAAGTAGAGTGTCGACGTCAACCCAGAGCTGTGCAAGTCAATGCATGCGCTAGGTAATTAATCGAACGAACTAATTTTTATTCAAGGGTTAAGACAGCTGACCCACCCTATTCACACCTATATACCTTGTGTGAAATGAGGCTATAAATCATATAAAATCTACATTACTCCTCGTTTTTGTATTTTGCAAGTATTTCATGCTTATAGGAACGTAAAACGTAGCATTTTGAGGCGTTTCCATTGCTCTGT